>JAPMOR010064776.1:64217-108788 GCA_026543865.1 Argiope aurantia | reverse complement strand
ATTGTAGCCCGTGGAAGAAACTTCGAACACTTACTTTAATCCATGTACCTTTTTCTTCTTTTCATGTATTATTAAAACGATTTCTCATTTACGGTCTCTTTTTCTTATGGTGCTTCTGTGTGCAACACCGCTTCAGGAAAGCATTTCCGACCCCACATTGCTATATGATTTCGAGTTGTCAGGATGTACCCTACCCCTCTTAAAAGTTCTGAAACGGTTCACTGAAACACCCTGTATATATATATAAATTGTTTTGAACAGTATTATTTAATGAATAAAGATATTTTAAAAGTTGATTCCAAACATTTGCTTTCCATAAAATACCATGTAACGTATTTATTTCGTTTCTTAAATACATATGCTCGAAATTAAACTTTTCTGGTTTTAGTTTTCAATAAGGGTTAACTGTTTTTAATTTGAGTCATTTGAACTGATTAAAAATAGAAGTATATTTTATGTTTCAAATATTAACATCACTGTATAGATAGTTTTCTGAACTTTATGGTGATAGGAAAATTATTTTTCTATTATAAAATGCTTGGGTGATATTGGGGAAAATGCCGGATTTTTGCTTGATTTTCGATTAATATAATTCCAAAAAATTCACTGTGATGCTTATTTCCATCCTCTAAAATACGTATATACCAAGTTTGGTGGCTCTGGATCAAACGATCTAGTCTGTGGAATGCCAAGATCCACACATAAACACATATAAAAACGTATTTTCATCTTTAATACAAGTACAAATAAATATAACCGGTAAAATCGATTTATCACATTGATCGAACGTTATTAATAACCGCGTATATAATTAATTATAACCGTGGTTATTGTTAATAATAACTGATTAATCATCTAGACCGTAACATACAGTCAATACAATATTCTTAGGATAACGAATGAACTAAGAATTATTGCATTTCTAAATATTTACTTCTATAGTATATGCGTTTCCCATTGGAGAAAGAGTTGGCATTCTATCATTTCTTAATATTCGATATAGAAAAATATAAAATAATGTTATCATCAAAAAAATTTGACCTAGAAATTTTGACTAATCTTATCATTTTTAATTTTCGTGAATCAGATAAAAAAAACCTCTTCTTTTGATGAACTGAAATCGGCGGGAATCGTTCTACACTCACCTAGAAGAAAAATTGCGTTTCAATAAATCGTCTGCCAGAAAAAGCATTATTATGAGGAGCTTCGAAATGAGGGGAGAATCTTATATAAAAGAAGCTGTCATTCCTTCAAGTTATCGATACTGTGAGGGCATAAACGAATCTGGCCACATTTCCCAGGTTTTCAAGAGTACCTAGAATATTCCTGCAATTTACTGCCTATTGTATAGTTATACGAATGTTTAGAGGAGATTACAACCGAATTCTCCCGATATTATTAAATTGTATGCAAAACATTCCAAACTGCATATAACATGCAAGAAATTCTAGAAGGCAAACGCTTCCACAATAAAACTGACATTGTTCACACATACATTGTACAGTAAAAATATACAAGTTCAGAGAGAAAATACTTTCTCTATGTATCGATTGGTTCGCTAGACAAAGTAATAAAACGAATTCTTCCTTCATATTGACTAGACACAAAACAATCTAACTGCCAAAAAGAAAGATCTAAAATGGGCTCCTCAAAAAAAAAATCTATGGGCAATGATTCTGAATGATTTCTCAATGGAAGCTACAAATCCATGAACAGTGTTTTTATTTATATCACTCAAGTGAATACAAGATGAATTATTGGAAAGAAAGAAGACATCTTTTTGATCTAAAAATTATTTCGATGAATGAAAGAACCTTTGGGTTTAAGGCATTGTGTGTGTGCTTTTTTCGGTAGATCTATCTGGTATAAGATAATTTATAGTCGTCTGCATTATTACTGAAAAGACTCTTTGCAAGCTCAGTGGAGCTGAATGTGCTGAAGATTTATTCATTTGTTTAAAGAAAAATCCATTTTTTAAAAATATATTTTAATATACCTAAAAATATACGCTGTTAAATTCTAATTGTATTTTGCTATACTTTGTAAATTCATTGAAGGTTAAAAAAATGAAAGAAGTAAAAAATAAGTTGGTGTAGCTATACAATCGATATGCATATATTATTTTAAGGGTTTGAGGTTACCTTTAGTAAAATATACTTTAGAAACAGTAAATTGTATTCAAAGAAATAGTAATGAATCTATGCTACTCACCTCATATATTACTTCTAACTAAACAGCATAAATATATTAAAAGATCTAATATCAATTTCTACTTACATTTAGATAACAAATTTATAAAAGATATTTGGAAATGAACCATGTATTGATTATGTTTACAACGGAATGATTTAATGTATTCTAGGACCAATAATATGGCAGATTTCCAGAAGGATTGAATTTCAAATCCTTATAGAACATAAAAATACATATATTAATATTATCGAATGGCTTATAACTCAATCTTGGTTCACTTTATTTTTTTAATCAGATTTCCATTTTTGGGATATTTTCAAATGCCTACAATTTCTTTGCCAATTTTCTAGCCCAAATCCCTCCTATGATTCTTTTTGAATTTTTAAAATCCATAAAACTGTATTATATTTTTTTAAATTGTGTTTATTTTTTGAGAAATTCCGTTTATAAAAATTCTTAGTGAAATTCTTATTAAAGCATATAATTATGATTTTATTTCTCTGTTTAGCGTAACATAGTCAACATTTTGGCTTTTGCGCCATAAGAAACCAAACCAAATCTATTTTTAGGAGAATTCTGTCGGCCATAAATAAAGGCCAAACCAGGCAGAAACCGAAAGCTGCCCAATTATGGCAGTTCCACCACAGCTTTGTCTACCGATAAAGCTCCTCGGATCTTTCCGCAAATCATGCCAGCATTTTATATTACCATCAGATCCATCGGCGTTCCATTTTTTTTTTATTCCATGACTGAAAATGGCAGTCATCCGTTTATCGCCATATGACATATGATTACGAGTCTATTCTACTAATGTAATAATTATACTACTCTTATTAATGTGGACTTTGAGTATGGTAATCGGCAAATCATTTTTGTATGTATCATATAATCAAATTCTGTAATTCTTTCATAAACAGCGATCTGGAACTTTTGCAACCAAGAAACCATGTCTATTTCACTAGCCGACATTTTTCTTACTGGAAAGACATTCACTGTTTACGTCCGTCACTTCAAATGTCTGTCACACGTGGTCTTCCGGAATGAAGTTTTGGTTGACTTTTCGTTTTACGAGTTAACATTCGCTAAATCATACTTCTAGAACGATTTAAAATTTTTGATATTTCTCTAACAGTCTAACTGAGCAATGTCAAATTAAGAATTTTACTCGCTTCTTCATTAGAGAGCTATAAAGCTTTAGTTTAGATACCTTGAAAATCAGAATAAATGGCCGCTTTCCTTTTCTCATAACGAATTTGTTAGGCTCCGCATTGACGTCATGCTTACCGATACTATTATTGCATTTGTCTATAAACCTTTGGGGTAGATGATTTCTGTCTATTTTATGATTTAAAAAGTAGTATTAAATATAATATGGAATTGTTGTTTATTTTTTCAGTATAATAGACGTAATATGTCTATATAGTAAGATGCATAGAAATAATCATATACAATAAAAAAAATATAGGCAGAATACAAGATTCTACAAATTTTTTGGGTCAGAGTGTAGTTATTAGTAGCGATACATTTATTGTATAGTTGATATTATGCTATGTTAATGATTGTAAATTTCTAAATATATTCGAAATATGCCAGTTGAAATTTCTATTGTATATAAATGAAAGTTTTCTTTTAATACTTAAAAATTAAATTTAAATGATTTAATTGTCCGGTCATCAAAGAAAACATTATAAATGTTTTAGAAAAATAATTATTTTAAGTATTTTTTCTTGAAAAATGAATTGACAAAATTCTTAAGATTGCTGAAAAAATTTCGGAAAAAGTATAATATCTTCACTTTATAAAATGGGCGAGTCTGAATATTTTGGCATTATCTTTCTCAACAATCTTAACTCGAGTTATCACTGTGGGAGAAAAAAAAAAACAAGGCAAGAAAAATTACCTAGCTTAAAAAGAATAAGTAATGATTGTTTTAATATTTATAAGTTTTTTTTTAATTCATCTTACCTAAGGAACAGAGTAGATGTTTCAGAAACATTGCGCATGCTTATCTGCTCACAAATTATCCATAGTTTCGTTATATTTTCTGAAATCATAATTATTCTTATTTTAAATCCATTTTTCAAGTATTGGACACTATAATAGTACCTATTTACTATAGGATATCGTGCAGATGCTTTTAAACTTATGTAAAATCTTTGAACTGGAAGGAAATTATGCAAAGTTAACCCATTTATTGATGAGTACAAAATGGGCATCAGTCTGAAAAATGTACTAATATGTGCTCTTAATAATTAAAACTGATACAAGGAATAAATATGTGTAAAATTACCAACGTAAAGAAGAAGTATAACATATAAATTTAATATAATATGAAGAAACGCGTATTTAGATGTTGAGTAAATCTTCAAATATTACATAACGTTGAGGTACGTAGCTCAAAATTCCGTTTTCTCTGAGCTAATTAATAAAATTGCAAAATATTTTTAGAAATGCTCAGAAGAAGGATTGCCATGCCATAGAAAACTTCATTTAATAAGAGAAAAGAAATTGTTAAAGAAATTAAAATGTTAAGAATAAGAGGTCAGGCAGAAGATTTAATCAATTACGAAAATAAACTTTACCGTTATCAGATTAGCAATTGCTATAACTTTCCTATGGATATAGATGTTCTTATTTTCTTTAATTATTAATCTCACAAAAAATAGTTTTTTCATTATCATAAAAAACTCAAAAACATATCTCTTGAATGTTATCAATTTCATTTCTGTACAATTTTTTCTTTATTTGTAATAATTTTTAATTTAATTTATTTAACAATCTGTAACAATACATTTAATGTTATGAGGGTTGCGGTGGCTTGGTGGTAAAGTCTCGGCTTCGGAGCCGCAGGGTTTCAGGTTCGAGACCTCATTCCACCGAAGAACCGTCATGTAAGCGGATCTAGTGCTCGTTAAATCCGTTAGGAACGGACATCCTTCTGCTGATGTGGGGTGGAAGTGTGGAGATGTGGTGCCAGCTTCGGTATCGCCCTCGTCTTCTGACCGTGGTTCAAAATCCCAATGTAGCACTGTGAAATTTTAAAACTGGGTGTTAATATAACTAAACTAAGCTCAACCAAATTAATGTTATGATGAAGCTCAACTTTCAGCAGCAAAGCATTCAAATTCTGTGCATCTCCCGGTGGTATAAAATTAAGGTTAAAATATATTTTATTTTGACATTAACTACGAAGAAGGACTTCAGCTTACGATTTTATTCTGTAGTATATATACTTTTAAATTTGCACATACATTAATTAGTGGTAGATTTATTCGATTAAAATTGTTTGTTATTTATGTAAAATAAGAATATAGTCGCTCTTGTAATACTAACCATAATGACGTCAGAGACACCGCCCTCTGATGCCTTGTGGCGCAATGACTCAGTTCAGGTTAGGCGATGGCAGGTGCTGCATGCTTTGACCCATGCTCTTATCTATATATCTTAAAAGTTTTCGAAAATTTTGTATGTAAATTGTCTTTGTGTAACGTAACATGTAAATAAATAACTGTTACACTAATTCGGACTTTTTACTGAACTCTTTAAAGACCCTACAAGAATAATTTTTAGTAAAATACACTGTGTATAATTTTATAATAAAGCAGCCTAAAAATATCAGTCAGACCGCTAAATGTGCTATTTTTATTGGTATTATTCTTAATTTACTATATAAAAATATTTCTGATAAGAATATACAGACCATTCAACACTATGTTTGTCTAAAAACTGTATTTTAAAAGCAATATTAGAAGCATTTATAGTGGTAATACCAGTTTCTACGATGCTAAAGGGTTACGCAATCACATTTCGACGTTCAAATGAAGTCCCGCAGCCAATCACTAAAATTTAATCTTTTATTCAGAGCCTCCAAATGATCGATTTCGCTGTCGATTAGGAAGGAAAGAAACGGTTAAACCCAGTTACTTATTCAAGTCACGACTTTCGTTTAGTATATTTAAGAAAGAGGGAGGAATTTTAAGTGTTATATCAGAAGTTAAAAGAGAGATTCGAAGAGATATTTTTCGAAAATTTTAGAAATAGGAATAAGCTATGGGTAATTAGCTATTTAAAATGTTGGCAAATTTGAATGAGTCACGTTTTTCTGGCACAATCAATAGAAAAGTAATGGGTGCTATTATGGGCATTGAGATTTCGTCGTGAAACGATAAAATGAAATTTGCGAAGAATTTTATGTTTTATTCTTTATAAATTTTCTCGATTTTTTTTTTCTTTTAATAGCTGGTTTTTACGTTTTGGAAATTTATTAGAGTTCTTTCTCAGTTTTTAATATTTTATTTTTTGAATGCCATATTTTGTGAGATTGAAGGAATTAACAAGGCCTTTAGAATCCATCGCTTATATTACCGAATACAATAGTTTAAAAAAATATAACGGTACTGCTTTTCATCCTGGTTAACTCATTAGAGCCTTCAATGATGAAATTATATGCATCTGAATATGATGAGCTCCTTACTTTCCAGTATGTGCCTTGCGTGCATGTATGGGTGTTTGATGTACTACAGAATAGGTCAGCGTTAAGGAAACAAATCTGGTATGCACATACTTTGAAAATTAAAAATATGTACATAAAAGTGTCTTTTTACTTCAATTTTAATGAATAAAAATTCCCCAAATTTTGAAGTTTTCTTGCCTTAACTATCAAAGATACCATTGCATATTACTGCTTCTTTTTTTTTTTTACTGTCTTAAAATTCAAAAGAAGGGTAAAAAATATCTATTATAATTTAGTAATCCTAATATTATTTTTTTGAATTCTGATATTGAAAAATATACATAAAAATATTTTAACACCAGTGCATTTTATTCTTGCATTTAAATTTAAATCTTTTTAATTCTTTCATTGAATATTCAATTCCAAAAATTTCTTCCATTGTTGAAAGCTAATAAAAAAGGATTCTGCCACCTATTTGCCATCTTTATATGATCAATCAGGTCGTGAAATTATATTACTTCTAAAGACAAGGTGAATTTAAAGAAAAGTTGCCTTGGTGGTATTTAAGTCTTTAATGACACTAAGGAGACATGGAACTCCACTCCATGGGGAAAGTTCAGGCATATAATAAACGGAATAAGTGTTAAGGTTCTAATCTAAAAGATATCAATATTAGTCAGAAAACATGATGAAAAAAGGATGAAAATGATTTTAAAATATTTTGTTGAGGAAATTTTGAGCAACGGGTCACTCATAAGAAAATATATAGAAACAAAACACATATAATATATAAATATTTCAGGCTACCCAGATAATTGCCAAAATGCAGCTATTAGTAAATGTACAGCAACTGGAAATTAACATAAATATCCACAATTTTTAAGAAGATTGCAAACTCATTTGTGTCAATTGACTCCAAATCATAGTAATACTCCGTATACGATACGTTTATCATTTAAATAAAGAAAATTGAATTAAAACATACTTTTACACTTTTAATAACAAATTTCATTTGTAACAAAAGTAATTTTAACTATCAATGTATAGTTAAAGTAGGCTTTTGGCCCATAAAAGTGCAAAGAAATCAAGCTTTTAGAAGCCGTAAGCATTTGACATCATTATGACTTAATGGAATTTAAAAAGGCAATTTAAGGCAGTTCAATAAATCATTCAGCGGAAACATTTATTCCTTCATTTGTAATGGAAATGTTGCAATGTTTTTGTTTGAAATTTCTATTTTCAAAATTAATGAAACAGTATCTGTGAAAAGTAAGTATAAAATGAAAATGGAACTGCAAAATTAAACACATATTAATATTTCTTAATCAAATCATTAGTTAGAAAAATATAAAAACCGGATTTAACAAAATATATATAAAATTTAGAAATATTACATTAAAATGTACTATATCTCAACCTGAAGTTGTTTTGAAGCTAATGCAGTCACAAAAGGTTTCACAGAAGTAGATCAATCTCATGAATTTATCAATCTTTAAAAAGTGTTACGTTCGAAGGATTCTACATTATCTGAGTTTCTAGAAATTACGAACATGCAAAGGGAATGTTTATTTGGCTTTGTTTCTTCTGTTAATAATGAGAATCTTTGTTCTGAAGTCAAATGAAATGCATTTGATAATCCAGTAGTGAAGAATGAAAAAAAAAATGCATTCCTTCTTTTGAAGTCTTTAATCAATATTTCCTCTCTGCTTCCTCACAGAGCTTACTATTCTTTTAACCTTTTGAACGGCGGTAGTACTACGTCTTTCCTTTTTTTTTTAAAGAATTTTTTTATAAATTTGTTTTTGTTTTCTTACCAGAAAAATTATTATAAAAGATAGTTAAATGTTTCTTGTATTTGAAAAATTTGCCATTTAAAATTAATTAAAAGATCTTAAAAAAAATTTTTAAATACATGCTTTTTCAGAGGATATTCATTTTTTACTTGACTGTAAAGAAATGTTTTTTTTTTAGTAAATGTTCCTCGCAAAGAAATATTCAAGATTCCTTGAATATGCTCAAAGCAAAATCAGTTATTAAAAAAGCGATTGCTTTATCCATTATTGAAATTAAAAAGAGCAAAATAAAAACGTTTGAAGTTCTCGAAGTTTTTTGTTCAGCAGAATGTAGAGCATAAATTTATGGATCAGCTGCTTTTAGTTTTAAATGAATTTTATTATTAGTTTAAACTAGTTTATTCATATAAATTACTAATGGCTTTCCTATAAATTATCATTTACTAGTATTTTAAAACAAATACATGTACAGTGAAAATAATCCCTACATAATAATTTCAAAACATTTGAGAAAGAGAAAATAATAATTTTTCAAAAGTTCAATCACATTTGCAAAAAAATATCGCATTTGATTTTATTTAGAACGAAGCAGTTGAAAAAAATATTCCTTTAAAAAAAAAAACTTTACTTAAAAAAACTATGTTATTAGTTTTTCACTTTTTCTGTATCAGCAAAATATGCCGTGTTTTCCCCAAATGCCCGAATGTCTTTAAATATACCGTTTTCTGTTGCTTTTGAAAATTCGCCGTTTTTTACTTTCTCGTATAAAAATTACAGAGAATTTATAATAATCGTCAAAAAATTCGAACTTAAATTTTTGAAGAATCTCCACGTTTAAGACCTCCCGATTTCGAAAAACACAATTTTAGAAAATGTCCGTCTGTTTGTCTGCCAAGAACAAAGATAACTCAAAAACGTTTTGATCTAGATGGATGAAATTTTGTATAGGGACTTTAAACCAAATTTGTATTTTGAGCAAAATAAGTTCAGAGGGATAGCTTCTAAAGGATTCGTATAGGTTCTAAAAGAAATGTTAGTATAACCGAAAGTAAATGCAGATATGTGTGTCAAGTTCAAGTGTTTATTTTGAAGATTGTTGAAGATTCTTCAACATTTTACAGAAAAATAAAGAGCATGACTTTAATGATCAGCACGTGCATGACATTTCTTATCAACGCACCACGATATTACTGATCAGCACATGACACCTGCAAGTATATGTCATCTAAGTAAATTAATATTTTTAATTTTGCAATATTAATTCTTTAGAAAATATTCAAAACTTTTATTACTATCACCAAATTTAAATCCTTTATTGAACTAATCCAATTGTTTCCAATATTGAATCCAATAGTTTCTAATGTTGAAGTCGGAGCATTTATCAAATCGTAAAGAATGAAAACTTTCTTTTCGTCGAAAGCACTTTTAATTAATCGGCAGTCAACTTCCACAAAAGCGGTGTAACCAATCAATGACAGCCACGCCTTGATAGACGAACCGACTTCCCAATGTAGAGGAAATTCAACTGCTTTGTCTGCACATTTTTCCATTGGTCACTTCTAGACAAGCAGCACGAGACGAATCAATGTTTTGAAATGTATCGCTCACATTCGATTATGAAACGCATTGATGCATCTAAAATTTCTTCAAAAGTATGCCTCAAATTTAATATGAATCGAAAAGTGCTTAATGTACATCTTTTTATATTTTCATGCACAAAGTTCTGCATTTATTTTCTAAATATTTCTATGTCCGGATTGGGAGAAATTTTTAATATTTTAGATATTTCAGAATTCAAGAAATGTCTTTCTTGGTTTGTGTCTGTATATTTTCGTCTCAAAAGCGGAAGATTTCCAAGAGCATATCTTTGGAATTTCTCTTCTGATGAAATTTCCAAAGTGTTTAAATATGTATTACTTTCTCGTACACGAAATATACTAAGAGAAGGTATTGTAAAGGTCAAAAATCCGAACTGAGAAATTTCAGCGTTTCTGTCTTAGCTGACATCCAAAAATACAAATTTGCAATTATATCCGCTTGACTAAAATATGTTTTAAGCTTTAAAGATGAAATTCGGTATGTGGTATTTACATTAAATTTATAAATTTCTATTAAATTGTGATTAAAATTCAATCACAAGAAATCATTCTGCCTATCTGAGTACAAGAAAATGGTATAATTAAAAATCGTAAAGCGTTAGATGTGTGTTGATGTTAGATGTGTGATTAGAGCGTTAGATGTTATAAGCCAGTTAACAGCTACGCTACCCGAGCAATTGCTTTTGTATTGTGGTCATGTTACTGGAATGCGAATCACAAGGTCCCAGGCTCTATACTCGCTCATACCAATACGCCACATTGGTGACCCGGACATGATTTGAACACGCAATCGCTCATACCAATACGTCACAGATGAATAAAATTTTGTACACAAGTTTATTATCTAAAATATAGAATTGTACCAAATTTTATATTAACTCCATCAAGATCTTGGCTGCATGTCGTTTTGTTCACTCACAAGTAAACGTGATAAAGCAAAAAAATAAGTGATTTAAATAAATGAGAAATTTTATACATTTTTTTTTCATTAAAGTGCATATTTATATCAGATTTTTAATTAAATTTTTCAGAGTAGTGACTGTCTGGCACAAACAGCGATTGCAAGTGAAGGTGATAATTATAAAATATAAGGATTAGATAATAGAAATTTTGTATATAATCTTGTTACTAAAATTATAATTATCTCGCATTTTGGTTTCAATCACTCTATAAAACGTCGTTCAAAATGCATTATCTGGTATCTTTCAGAAGCAAAATTTTCTATACAAAACTCTGGAAATAAAAATCTGAGTACTTGTTATACTCATATTTGCTCAAGGTCTACAATTTCAGTTGCTAGGAATAGCATCTTCAATAGAGAGTATGCGAGATAGCCTTTCAGAGTCCATTCTTGCTTATTTCATTAATAATCACTTTTAATGAATTATAAAATCATTAATGGTAAATATCACTTATTAAGAAAATCATTTTCCTCGTCTGCATATAATAATACTTCAAGATTGAATTTTTAAACATAAATTAAATGCTATTCTATTTTCCTTATTCATATAATCAGGAAAAATATAAGATATATATCTCCTTTCTGTCTCCAAATTTATAAATGTTCAATAAGAATTTGCAAAATAAGAATTTCCAGAATGAAATGCCAAATGAGAGTAATTAAATATTCGATACAAATTTGTGTTTAAAGTGTGTGAAATTGCCACTCTGCAACTTCAGTATCATCGCTGCAAAAAGAAATTCACAGATATTCTTAACGGCAAGCAGATCAGTGACGCTTAGTTTTGCCGACAAACTTAGTACCATTTCGAATTAAAATGGCTCTGGAAAATACAAGATTTATCACTTTATTGCTATTGAAAACCAATATTTAGGAATCTCTCGCAAGATTACATACCGTGTTAGGGAGCTATTAAAGGCAAAGAACTTACATGAGATTTGAATTTGCATTTAGCATTTCGATTAAGAAAGAGAACATTTGAAAAAGCTTACTGAATCCTGAGTTACTATCTGAGATATAGATGAAAGATATCTCCACTTTCCAAACGTTTAAGAAAAAAAAACTATTTTACATTTTTTTTAATTATGATGCCAGTACTTTTTAAATTATCATATTTAATGATATACAGGGGGATTCAAAACTTATCTCACCACGAATTTTGAAAGATAGGGAATAGGAAATCGATTTCACTTAGGAAAGTATGCCTGCAAACTTCATCAGCATGGACAAAATGGACAAATGAAGTGAAGACAATGAAAAAGTTAAATTAAACTGTAACGAATGTGACCTTTATTGCAGAAAGGTAAAGTGCATTCGTTACCGTAGGTGCTCAAAATTGTGACCATTTTTACAGCGATCATCGGGCTTTTTCAAAAACGCTTGGCATATTACGGACAATGATTGCTTCATATCCAATATATGTGGTGTCAATATGATGGAACTCCAGACCATAGCATAAATATTGTGTGCGATGGCCTGAACAGAACATTCGGAGTTCAATGGATCGGCAAAGGTAGATTGATCACTTGGCCACCTAAGTCACCTGATTTATCGCCTATGGATTTCTTTTTGTGCTAGGCCATAAAAGACTATGTGTACGAGACTCCGTTGACAGTGAAATGGACCTTGTTGCACGTATAGTGGCAGCCAACAGGCATTGTCCATGATATGCCAGGCGTTTTTGAAAATGTTTGGTGATCAATGCAACGGTGATGAGAATCCTGTGTTTGTGCAAATGGTCGCAATTTTGTGAACCCTACCCACGCCCTACTGTGAACTTGTACTTTATCTTGCAGGAATAAAAGTCACATTCATTACCACTTAGCTATACTGTTTCCTTATGTTCACTTCACTTGTCCATTTTTTGCCCATACAAATGTTTTCAGACATACTTTCCTATGTGAAATCGGTTTCCTGACGTATTCCTTACCTCGCCACGAAATGTGAACGAAAAGTTTTGAATCGCCCTGTATGTATATAATATACACAATAGTTAACTTTCTTAATGAAATGCATATACAAATAACAAGTAAAAAAAATTATGCACAGACAAACCTGTTAGAGTTAAACAGATTTGTCTGATTTAAGCGACCTATTTTAGTATAACTCCTCTGAATGAAAACGTTCTGAGAAGCTGTAAATGAGCATTCACAGCTTCTAACGCGGCTTCTTTATTAAAGAGACTTTCTAAACCACTGACTTGAAATATGCTTGCAAAACAAAGCTTTCTCATCCTGAGCGCTCCAAGGGGTGTAATTACATCATAAACAGATTACCTAATTCTTCAACTGTGGTAAATTTTATTCAGTTATTTTGTAAGAATTTCCAGATGGTGAGAATCGAGTTCTAGTAAGATAACTTCTTAGCCTCTGAGCAAGTATTACTGCACACATCTTGAGTTTATCCGAGTAAACAATTTAATTAGAGCTACCCGCGCTTGCCAATGTAATGTAAGGCAACAGAGAACATAATATGCCCGCGAAGGTAGAAGATGCTCAGAATTATTTCCCATGTTCTGATAAGTCAAACTTATAGGCTGTCATTCGTCTTGAAACTAATGAAGATTTATAACCGTGAAAACGATGCTTTTATTTATTGTGTTAAGTTCTCAAGAATGAATCATTTAATTATCTATTTTTATCGTTTAAAAGCACAGTAACTCGTCTTTTGGATATAATGAGCATGTTGTAACTAAATATTACTATGGAGATCATAGATTTCATTACCGAATTTTTCAAGCAAAATAAATTCGTTGCACTAATTACATGGCTTGAATGACACGCCAAAAGACAGAGGGTTTGATAATTTCTCCTTATAATAAGTGTGTGTGTGTGTGTGTGTTGAAGTTACCCAGACCAGGCCGTTTGATTTAAAACTGCTCAAATTTCTACCGGATAAACTTTGGAGGGTACGGATGTTCCACACCTCTATTAAAATTAAATAGATATTTTATTTAATTTTAATTAAGAAATAAGCTCGATTTCAATGATTTTCTGCTATAATTTCCAAAAAAAGAAGCAAAAGATTTGTATTACCTCAGAGTTCAAAAATCTTTTCACTTATGTCAGTTTAATTCGAGTAAAGTTTTTTAGTCTAGATTTAATTAAAGTTTAAACATAGTTTTAAGTATAGTTCCACAAATATCGTACATACCACAATAATCGCAATTGTTCTGAATGAAACCGAAATAGTCTTCACTGCTTCATCAAATATTTGATCACGTTTTTGTTCTCATTAATTAAAACTAAAGAAAAATTATGTTAAATACCTATTTAGTTTACAGGACAAATTATAAAAGTGAATTTATATTTCCCCTAAATTTAGAAGTTAGATGAATATGACACCGTAATTGTGTCATGGAGCTCTTCATTAGAAAACTTCGTAAACACATTGAAAAAACGTATAAATATTGAAATAGCATAAGACTATAAGACTTGAAATAGTATGGATTTAATGTATGATAGTTTGGCGTAATCCTGAGCCTGAAGTTTTATTTATACGAGTTAAATAAATTAAAATATAACCAATATGTCTGGTGAACAGGTGGTCGCCAATGAAGACTAGTCATTTATAGCTTTTTATTTAATTTTAGTATTCTCAGAAAGGATACTCCAAGCTTGAGAGATCAAAATAAATCTGCAAGAATGGATTTATCCAATTATTCTCGTATATTCTCTAATAAAAGTGTTATATTCCACACCCTCTATAAAATTATGGATTTTGATGATGGCTCTGAAGGCCTTGCATGGAACGGGAGAATAGTACTTACGAAATATGGATATTAGACATTAATCTAAAATTTTAACTTAATGCAGAGTGCATTCTTGGTTATTAAGTATTAGCGATTTTTTGGTAATTAATTCCTGTCATGCAGTAAATCGAATAAGTATTTTGATCATGTTTTCTCCGATTCATTTAAACCAAAATTTGACGTACAATTTTACAATTATAGTCCAAAGAAAATACTAAATTTCATTTATTTAAATACATTCATGGTCGAGTTATCGAAAAGTAATGACCGACGAACGACCAACCCCTTTACGCAGTTCAACGGACAGTCAATCCCTTCCAAATTTTCAACGGATCAACATTATAGATATAAAATCTATAAATAGAATCTTATCTATGTCTTCACATCCTACTTTTATCAAGATAATTTGTACTAATACTTTTGGATTTCCTTTGAATAGATTTTTTTAATCTGACTAAAATCTACGAATTTTCTGTATTTATCATGTGCTAAATTTCATGCATTTTACTCAAAGGGGTTTTTAGACACGTTGTTCATTGATAAACAGGTATATAATTCAAAAATATATTGTTCGAGTTTAAAGATCTGAATAAGATTGATTTAAATCTAGAATTCTAATTTTTTTCACGATTACGATACTATTTATTTGTTTACCTCATACACGAGCAAGAAAATATGATCTCAAATTTCGTAACTTTTTCTAAGTTTGAATAAATGACTTTTTCTGAATTAACAAGAGCATTTCATAAGTTCGCATGTTTATACCAAATATAAAAAAATTATTTATTGTTGGTTGAAGATATTATTATTATATTATTGGTTGATTTTTATATACTTTTTGTAAAATCCGTTTAAGTAGTTCCATCGTTTCATGTTTCGACAACACTGATTCGTTTTCTACGGAACAGCTTTATGAAGCTACAGCTTTATGAATGCGGTTTCAATTTATCAAGGAAAAAAATCAGTACCAAAAAATGCCGATAGGAGATATCCTGAACGAAAGCTTTATTATGTAATTTGCTTATACGGGTACTTTGTGACATAACATCGAAGATAAAATGAAGTGTTGCGGGAATTTGTCATTCTTCAAGTATTAGCCCGTCGATTGCATTGTCACCACGTGAACGCACCTTATTAGTCAAACTATTTTATCAGCAGGGAAAAAATATCAGTGCTGCTCTTCGTGAATACAGGCGGTTAAAGCAGTTACGTAGAGGAATGATGATCATAACTAACTTACGAAAAATGGTTGAAAGATTTGAAACCACAGGAATTCTTGGTGCGCAACTAGGCGGAGGATATAAAATTATCAAGCAGGAACAAGTTGAATAAGGTGCAACTGCCGTTATGGATCAGGCGATAGACAGATTATGTGCAGTTCACATTCAATATCACGGCAAACAAATACTCCGTTCTCGATGATGCAGAAGATATTGCATAAGATCCTGAAATTTTATCCGTATAAGATAACACCCATTAACTGATCTGAATCATGGCAATTTCGGATTGTGAGGCGGCTCTGATTCACTTGAAAAGCGTTGTGTATCAAGTACATGTTCCTGACATTCCTAGTTTAAAAGATCAAATAACGTTACATGCCAGATGAATAAATGTCGATACGCTGTGAGCCACCGTCGAAAACCTCGTGTACCGCATGCAATTATTGAAACATCAAGTTGATGGTCACCTTGATCCAAATTTGTAAGTTGCTATAATAAACGTTTTTCATTGGTGTTTGGTGTGTTGCTATTTATTGTTTCTATTGGCAATTATGTATTCTTTTTCCACATATTATGCGCTTGCAGTGTCAGGATTTCCCTTATCGGCGTTTGTTGGTATTAATTTTTTTCTTAATAAATCAAAACCGCATATTTTAATGTATATGGTTGCAACATTTTGTTGTATTTCGTCCAGTACATATCACGCAACATGGCTCCGAGCACTTCCTGTTATTCCTTGATCACCCTGTATAAGATTTATCACTGAATACTCACAAATAAAATTTGATCAAAAACTTTTTCCTAGTTTCAAAGATATTCAAAACATCAATTTTATAAAAAAAATAATTAGTAGAATATTTTCTTATTGTAATCGAAGAATTTCAAAAAGGATTATACTGATTTAAACAAGCACATTCTCCAATATTTAGCATAAAATGCCTAACAATATAACATCTTCACGATATTCAGGGGCATTCAAAATATAGTTTAAAGTCAATATATTTCAAAAAGTATTTTAGAAACAAAAATATAAGCAATACATCATTCAAAACAAAAACATTTCAGGTTTTTTCTCCAATTGATCTTCATATCTGTCCTTTAGAAAGCAATGCACATCTATCTATACAGTAAATCTTTCCACCCCCGGGACGTTCACTGTTGGTGAGTGTCATTGTCTATTTTTGTTAAAAGGCGGATAATACGATTTTGAACCAGACTTTTCATGAAATGCATTGGTGTCACGTTTCTAATACAACTTCAAAGGAAGAAATCGGTAATTATAAGTTCTAACGACCTTAGGGACCACCTAGAGAGGGTTGAGTAGCTATCATTGCATCTGCTAATCTAGCAACAGGAGAATTCTTCAAAAATGATGCCGCGCTCCACCTGGTGGCCCATGCAGAAATATTTTCAAATTTAGAAATATGGTTTTCATAAAGGATTCTATTTTCTTATATTAGTCTTCACGAGTGTAAATATTTTTAAAGTTATATAGATTAACATGAGATTATTGTTTTGTAAATATCTTGTATTATAAGATGTATTATTATTTGATACACAAATAATCTGTGCATAAAGATTATTTGTTAATAATTGAATAATTATATTAAGAAGTAGAATACAAACTTTAGTAATTCTGAAAGGCAAAATCTTCTTTTTCCAATAACAAAGCATAGAAACTGCACTTTTTTCATGATGCCAATAATCAAGCAGTAAAATACTTCTAAATTTAAAAATTTAATTATAAAATAAATGAAAATCTTAGAAATCTTTAATTTATCAGCTTTCTAAATGAAATTAACCGAATAATATAAGAAAACTGCATTATCTAACAAATTTTTAAAAGAATATTATTTCAACATGTCGATTTAAATATTAATTATTGCTTAGTCAAACTTTTTTTTTGCATTAAGAATTTTTTTTTAAATTCCTACTATTAGTTCACACTCTCCCTCAACTATATATTTATATATCTTGTTCAAATTTTCACTCATTAATAAAATACTTTTTGTTCATCCACTCAAGTTCAAAAACATTTTTTAAACATGTTTGATGACATTTGATGTTAATACAGTTTTTCAAATATTAATTCATTAATTATTACATTTAATTAATTTTTAATATATTAAATAGAGTTTTAGAGTAATGAAAATTGAAATCAACACACAGTAGTTCAATCGGTAAAATGCAAGGATTTCAGTGTTTTTCACTTAAAGATGAAGAATGCGAGTTCAATTCCTGAAAAAGTAGGAGTTGACTTTTCTTTAAAAAATTTGTATTACTTTTTTAATATAAATTTATTATTTTTCAAAAAGTAATAAATTTATTAATAGTTATTCGTATTTCATCATTCGATATATAGGCATAGACTGATTATTTTGATTTCAAACATTTGTATAATTAAAGAAGTTTGGGGGGAAAAAATTGGCCCGTAACTAACTAATTGGAATGCCTTTTAAAGATATTAATAAAATTATATCGAATATTTTTTTATTAAAACAAAACACACAATATCTTTGCAATTTTAATAGTTTGATAAAATCGTGAATGGATTATTGTTACGAAAAACGCTTTTGATTTCTTTTTTACGGATATCTGCTTTCAGAAATTTCAATTTAATCTCCAATCCATTTGATTAATTTAATCTCCAGTACATGTTTCTTTGAAAGCGCGTGGAATTTTAAAGCTAATACAAACTAATTTTGATAATTTGAGTTCCAAATAATTTATGTATAAGCTCATACCTTCAAACTGTTAACTTTCTACATAAAAATTTAAGATTCATGTTTGACAAAACTCTTTACTTTATCCATCGCAATTAAATTAGTCATACACAAATTTCTTTTAAACTAAAATAAAACTCTTTATAAATAGAATAACTAAATCCAAATAAAATATAGAAACGTAAGTATGATGCATCTCTTAAATATACGCTAGTATTTTTGGTTTTCAAAAGAAATGCAATTGCACTATCACAATTAGAGTGCAACTACATTGTTTATTCATAGAATAAATGTCAATTTTAAAAATGCCTCACTGCTTCATGCACATATTATTTGATGGATAAAGAGTCTCTATAAGCGAATTGATATCATTTATATAGGAAACTTCAGAAATTGAATCTTCATGCGACATATGCCTTTGTGGCGCACTGCTCTTTGCAATTTTTTTATTTAAAATTTAATCTATTTAGTCTTATTGTAGCACACAGGTTAAATTTCGTAACAATTGTACTTATGGTTTTGATTTCGGAACGTTTCATCAGTTCGAATACTGCGCCGCTAGAGTTCTAAAAATGTGAAGTATTGCAGCGAAGCGCGAAAATGTGCAAAATTTCTGGCATTTGAATTTTTAAAAAAACACTATTTTATACCTGTATACTACGTTATACCTATGTACATGATCCAAGGTGAACCACAAGGTAGCGTTTTCGCTACTGGAGAGCAATTTTTGAAACATTTTTAGTATTTCGGAAAAAATTAGTTGATCTCTCCTTGCCATTTTCAATAAAATTAATTTACAATAAAAATCTACAATTATATTTAAAATAAAAAAATTATATATATAATTAGAATATTTTCCCTATTACAAAAAACAAACGTTAGCGAAATTTAAAATAAAAAGCAGTTTTAAGTAAAGATGAGTAAGGTTACTGATAATGAGAAAAAGTAACTACAAAACTTCAGACACCCATCGAAAGGGTTGGTCATTACCAAAATTCCTGACCCTCTCAAACACTATTCCATGAATTGGGTTCATTTACCATGAAAAAGGACGAACAGGAAGCGAAGACATAACTGTTGTCTTCAAGTTTTAACGTTTTATCGAGTGACACGATCAGTTCAGTATTCGATCTGATAGAACACTAAAATTTATCCAACGATTATACTTATGCTTTCTCGATAAAAACTTTTAAAATATATAGAATACGTAGTTTAAGATTCAGTAAACAAAATAACATTGAAATTGATTTTCTAAAAATTATTTTTACTAGAAAAATAACTTAAAGAAATTTTGTTAAGAAAATAGGCTTTTACATAGTTGCTATAGCTGAAAGTTATGGTTCAACTTGATTTAAATTGTCACCTATTATTAAAAATGTAAAATAAAAGTGAATTTTAAACACATTTTTTCTCCACTTACAGTTAAATTTAAAGATTTTAGAAGCGAACGAAGTTAGGTATTCCATGTAGATGAAATCTAATAGTCGCAAATGGATATAGCTTCAAGGAAGTTTCTTCTACGCCAAAAACTTACAATACAGAATTGTCGGCCAATATTTCATGCCTCGATGGAGCTATTGAACATTTCAAGAGGAAACTTTAACAGAACATTAAAAAGATTTTTAGGTTAAGTAATATTTGCTATGAAATGTCAGATGTCAGATTAAGTTATGGGCTTTTCCTTGATAACATCCATGAAGTTCATAAATATTAAAGCATATTGTAAAGACGGTTGCTAAACAGGATCTTGAAGATCATATACATTGGCCAATGGGATAATAAAAACAACATTAATACGAATAAAAACATAAAACAACATTAATACTCAAAATTAGCCATTATATAGAGTGTTCATAAATGAATATTCCTACATTTCAAAACTATTGAAAGGAAACAAAACAAATAGCAACCTTGCTGTATATCATAAATAAAAAGAATAATAGATGAATGTTTAAATTAAATATAGTTATAAGTATTAAGTGTGAGTCCTCCAAAAACCCAAAGAACATCGAAGCAGCATAATTGATCCCGTGCTTTTTTTCTACAGGTCTGGTGTGAAGCTTTGAAAGATTACAAATATTTATGGCGATTGTTAGCAAAAGTGTGGTGAAAGGTGGCGCTACGAGAGCCTATCCCTCTGAGATGCTGCGAGTTTCATATATGTGATTCATTTCTCCCTATTGCGAATCGCTGTTAATACTGCTTCTTTGCATAGTTTGATTTATTTAGGAGATAGTTTTACAGATATTTTTGCAGCTACAGAATGAATGACAGGTTACTGCTCCCTCGACATTCACAACAAACTTGACGACCATTTGGCGACTCATAATTCATTGAAAAGAAACTTTCAGCTGTTAATTTTAATTTCTGTTAAGCAACAAGATTTTTACTTAGTTTTGCTTTCTTTTAATCTCACTGCAAATTTTTGATATTCATTTAACAACTTCCTATATTTAAAGTATTACTTATATTCAAAATCAACTTGTCGGAGCATAGAGTCTCTCAATCCGTTCAACTGTATTTTCAAGGAAACGTCTCACCTCTGTACTGCAAGGGGGATACTTCAGGAAAAAATGAGTTTTTATTATGAATCGTTCTAATTTGATATTTTATATTAATAACTGAATTTTTTTTATTTACTTTCTAAATTGAAACGTTTATTATTTACTTTCAAAATGCAGCACTTAAATCCATTAGTTTTGGCAACTATGCTTTCTAATCATTTAATGCAGAATTGTATTAAGCCGCCTTCAACGTAATGTCTACTATTTGCCTTTAAAATTGAACTTTAATTATATATTTTGATTTATGCATAAATTTAATTCTAATCAAGCTTTTTAAAGATTTAAACAGAAAAAGACTTCCTGGTTATGCTTTTATATTAGTAAAAGATATGAAATTTTTAGAGATGAGTTTTAATTTAATAATATATTTATCAATACTTAATAAGTGATTTCTCGAAGATGCGTATTTTAGAAGTATTAGCATAATGTCTATAATATATCTAAATTCATTATGGAGCTTATGCAATCTAATTTATTTTCACAGCTCTGCTAGGAATAATATTTGTTAATCAAATTTATAAAAATCCAGAATCATATTCGGCTAATACTGAAAATTAATTCGTTTTTCAATATACAACTTTTCACTAGAAAAACAGTTATGCATTCTTTTTGATATCTTTCCTTGAAACATACTTTTTATAAGCTAACGCTTTACTACATACTTTAATATTTAGTCTTCCATAGAAGCCAAATGCATATTTCAACCGAATAATTAGCAGCTAAATGTTGGCATTAAAGGATATTCTATTGTTCCTAATACATAGAAGCAATAGAATAGCTATATAATCATTCTAAAATTCATTAGACCTGTAACACTATTATAGTATTATTATTATTTGTTGCAAAAAATACAATATTTAGAGATAGAAGATTTACAGCTCATAAAATATTGCCACAATATTCCATCGTAAATATTACATCACTAAATAAATTACTAAAATCTGAAAATGAAAAAATGCAATGAAAAAAATAGATAAATATCTATTTCACTAAAAAAAAAATTAATTTTAGAAAAGTTTTCTTCTGTAAGTAATAATGAATTCGCCCAAAGTCCCGAATAAACAGGGATCGTCTCAGTTTCTTATTTTATAAAACTTATCCCCTCATCAATTCATCTCAAATCTAGATAAGAAAATCAATTTATGTCATTTTCATCAATAACTTAAAATCAATTCCGAAAAGTTATAGAATATATTTTAAAAAATAAACAAAATTTAGAATGCCTAACATAATCAATATGTTTTAGGAAGGAAAATCATTAACTAAGCTCAGAGTGCTTTTTTAAATATTCATTTTTCTAAAACAATCAGTTAAAATTAAAAATTGATTAAAATTGATTTTGAAGCTGAAAAAATATTAATTTAAAATTGATATTGATTATATTGATTATAAATATTGATTTAAAATTGAAATAAAAATTGATTTAAAATTGATATTGATTATATTGATTATAAATATTGATTTAAAATTGATATTGATTATATTGATTATAAATATTGATTTAAAATTGATATTGATTATATTGATTATAAATATTGATTATATTAATTATAAATATTGATTTAAAATTGATATTGATTTTAAATATTGATTTAAAATTGATATTGATTATAAATATTGATTTAAAATTGATATTGATTATAAATACTGATTTAAAATTGAAATAAAAATTGATTTAAAATTGATATTGATTATAAATATTGATTTAAAATTGAAATAAAAATTGATTTAAAATTGATATTGATTATAAATATTGATTTAAAATTGAAATAAAAATTGATTTAAAATTGATTGTGATTATAAATTTTGATTTAAAATTGAAATAAAAATTGATTTAAAATTGATTTTTAAGCTGAAAAAATAATTAGAAAATTTGTGGCTTACAAATCCACTAATTTTCATTTGTCCTTAACTTTTGAAAAAAAATTTTAATGTCAATTCAATTATTAATTTTTATTACACCTAAAATGTTTCGGTTGTTAAGATTACATGAAAGTAAATATTCTTTAAAATAATTTACTTATTATGTTTATATAAGTAAAAGCGAAAAACTAGAATAAATAGGTATCGAAAGACTTTATTTCATAACTGAATAAAAAACACTAAGTACAAAGATTATGAACAACAATTGTTTTAAATTTAACATTAATTATGATTTACTTCGTACTGATTGCGTAAATTCGTATTTTATTTTATGATATTTATAAACACTGTAAATTTAAATTCAAGCAGTTAATTTTTGGCATTTCTATATATTCCATATATTTTTAATATAAATAAATATATGTATTTTTATGCGTTTTTGCATTTCTTCTTTGATAAAATATAAATATATTTTACATTAACATAACCAAAATAATTTGAAATTTTGCTTCAAAATTTATGAAATTGAAATATATCCGAAATCATTTTATCATCAACTAAAAGAAAAAATATTTTGCAAAAATAAATTTGAAATAAATCTCTTAACAGTTTTTATTTAAATAAAGTCCCCAACTTCCTTGCATGGCAAATTTAATTTTAAAAACTAAATCACTTACCTGTCATAATTGTATACCAATTCGGATATGAATTAGACGGAAAAATTGGGGTCACGTACGGTGCCCGGACTCCATTCTCAGCTAGTTTCCTGAATCCGGGAAGTCCGGCACTGTCCTGATCTGGATAATCCCATCGACAACCATCCACTAAAATTAACAGGAGCTTATTAGCTCCATCTCCTTGATGACTTTCACTGTGACTGTAATACCCGAAACCGGACAATTGTTCCACAAAACACAACAGAATAAGAGCAAAGCACTCAAGAATTAAAGTTCCCGGAGTCATGGTGTGAGTTGCTGCCGGAAAGCAGTCCGGTAGTTTTCGGGAGAGAGGAAGGCTAGCGTGCGTGCTTGTCGGTCTGTCTGGTAAACCGTCGTCTGCTGCTAGTCAGAAGGATGAAGAGAATCGGTTGCTCTGGGGTGGGGGTGGAAGGTGGTTACAAATAGACGCTAGTGCAGATGGGGAAAAGATTTGCACGTGGTGAAAAACCGTTGTTTTGGAAGGGCGTTGGAGATTGCTTTAGGAAACCAAACCTGGATTGCATAGAAAAATAACAATACCACATTTTTTTAAAAGAGAGGTTTTCAGAATTTCCAGTTATATTGAATTTATCTAAGAGTTCCTTATCTTATTTTGTATCTACATTATGTTTTAATAAATACTTCCTGTAAAATTTAAGTCGGAAGAATAAATTTTGTTTTATTTTTAAAAATAAATCTCGGGTATATTCACCGTTTATTATCGATATTAAATGCTTATAGAGATTAATAATCTGAAATCTAGTCCTAGGAAAAAGAGACGATAGGTCTAAGAAAATAAGTCTTTGCTCGCGATTGGAAAAAAAAATAAAACTTTCTTAGATCTTGAATTTCTCCTTAGATTAAAATTAAATCTTTTAAAGATTTCACTAAAATATAATCTATTTCCTAGAATGTTCATCTATTAAGTCAAACTAAAAACTTATTTTATTAATGAAAACTGAATTAAGGAAAATTATCTTTCTCGGTATTTCATGTTCATAGAATTCCACAAATTAAACTCCATAGAAAGGAATAAAAAGCTCGGACATTCTGAATGAGGACTACGACCCAGGGATACATTCTGAATTTCTCATAATTTTGAAGAATATGTATCTGATTAACTTTTGCTTTTATCCCTCAAATAATTTATATTTAAATTGTTTTTAAATGATTAAGTTGATTTCCAAAAACTGGATTTTGAATCAGTCTCTATCTCTTTATTCACTATAAATATAAATATGTCATTAACTTCATATCATAAATATTTTGCCCCATATTTTCCAGAGCATTCTTATTTTCAAATTGTTATATCAATTGACTCCCTGAGTCAGAAACAAGGTTATGTCGTAGCATCATTTTCATCAGAAAAATATTGCTGCAACCACTGGAGAAGGAAAACAAATAAGAAAATAAAGTTTTATTATCATTATTTTAGTTAACTAATGTTATTTATTAGCTTTATTTATTTTATTTATATATTGCTAAATTTATTAAAAATTCAATAATTATCAAATTTTACATATTTTCCAAATTAGTTCTTATAATTCTTGAAGAATTGGAAACAAGAAAAATTGTTGTGAACTTTGGGAACACAATTGTTCTTCATTACATTTTCACTTAAGGTCACAAACAACGTTTTTTAGACATTTAATAAATATCTTGAGATAAGAATTGATTTCTCAACTATAAAGTGCAAGTGATATTGAATTCCTGAGATAAATTTAACAAGGTGATAAAGTATACTACAAGAAATATATTTTATAAAGGAATAAATGAGCGCAATTGTTTTACTAGAGGATAACGTATACTACAAAAAATATATTTTGTAAAGGAATAAACTGACGCGATGTGTTTTAAAGTATACAGCATTAAATATATTTTGTAAAGGATTAAAGGAGCACAATGCCATACAAGTAACAGACATGAAATGAAACACATCATTTCCTTACGGCATTGCTGGTAGTTATCTCTTTTTCTGTACAATTAAACAATTTCGCACTCAATTAAACTTTCAGTTTGATGTCTATTACTTGCTTTATTTTACCTCTTCTTTTCTTTGACTAAATGGAGTTATTCCTTACAACATGATGGCCCCTCTCTAGAACATTTAAAAAAAATATTTCGTAACTCCATTAAGCCTAGAATTACTTAAGACATTTCATTCATTTACAAAAAATGCATGTGCTTTGAATAACTGCATATAATATAGAAATTTTTTTCTAGAAATTTAGTTTTTTTTCTGGTGAAATTTTAAGCCGTGGTGGCCTGGTGGTAAGGTCTCGGCTTTTGAACCGGTGGAGTTCAGGTTTGTGACCCGATTCCACCGAAGAACCGTCGTTTAAGCGGGTCTAGTGCCCTTTAAATCTGTCCGAGACAAACTTTCTCCTGCTGATGTGATGTGATGTGAGGTGGAGAGGGAGATGACAGCTCAAGTGTCGTCCTCGTTATCTGACCGCTATTCAAATTACGAGGTCCGTCTGAAAATAGCCCTAGTGTTTCTTTAAAACGGGACGTTAATATAACTAAACTAAATTCTGTGAAATTTTAACAAAGCAATTAAACTGTGTCAAATGGTTACAAAATGAATTAAACAATATCTCTGTGATACAAATCGCATTATAACAATAAAAATAAAATTTCCTTTTTTCCAATATATTTTTTACAATGGAAATAAAATATTTTGATAGCATTTTGATTAGTAGAATTATTCATATAACAGCCATCTTGATGCTCTAAGTTTCTAGTTTAAATCCAATTATAGTTCCGCAATTGCCATACATCAGAGTTTTCTGCAAATACTTATCAAAAAGCATTTAAAAAAGGATTCCCAAGCATTCATTATTGTCCTTTAAAGCAATCATATTAAGCTTTTAAATGGAAAGAAAGATGTGTAGCCGAATTGCTGCACGATGCATTGCAGGATTAATTTGTAAAATGGTGAATTAAGTGTAGCTATAAAAAAGTTCATTGAAACAGCTTGAGAGTTTGTATAGCAATTTGTCTCTATTTGACTGTTGCTATTCAACAATAAATAATGAGAGAAATTTCTGTTCCATGTATGTTAGCGTTTCATATATAAAAGGTTAATAAATACGAGTACAATTTTATATATAATTAAAACTCTTATCTTACTGATCAGATGCTTTCAAGGAAATAATTTTGAAGGTAAGCGAGTACTTTTAAGCTCATTTTTGATAATCTATTGTTATAAAGCTTTATAAAATATATTTTGTTCAGTTCATGCTAAAAACTTCCCTATGAATTTTGTTGAAAACAACTTTTCTTATTCGTGTTGAACTTCGCAGTGTTATTTATGTAGATAAAAAGATTTATAGACCTTTCAGCGATATTCTGGAGAAAGAACGACATTTCATTCGTGACACTGAGCTCAGCTTTCACATGCAAGAGCAATTTCAAAAGAGAGCATTATGGAAAAGCAGAAGTGATCCGCAAAAAAAATAGAAAGATGTTTGAATAAAGTCATTGGTATTCGGAATCGTATTTCAGGCTTTTCACTTAATTTTTTTTAACATTTTAATTATTTTATTTGTTTTATTGACAACACGACAATATTGTATGTCAATCCCTATTTGATGCCAATGAGTCATTTCATTTTAAATTTGGGTTAAACGATAGATGACAAAAATAAAGAACAAACAAAAGATATTGACGAAAACTAAGAACCAGTTCCTAACTGTAACTACTTACCCGATTTTACTCATTTTTATTTCATTTGCAAGCTCATGACTCCTAAATATATTTATGTAAGTGTGTGTGTGTGTGTGTGTGTGTGTGTGTTAGAACTCAGCAATACTGAATATAAATCATTAAGCTCAGAACAAGGAAATTTTGCACAAACAGTGGGGTAATATTTAGTTAAATTAAAAATTAAGCTGTAGTTTTACATTATTGTTTCCAATTAATTCAAATATTATTTTGAGATCATCTAAAAAATTTGTTAGATTTTCAGTATACTAATATAATTGCTATATAGCACTTTCTTATTTTAATGATATTTTTAAACATGTTTGGCATATTTTACAATAACATATTCATTTTTTTAATGAATTTCCATTTATTTTCTTCGTAATTATAGGTATTTAATATTGAATTCTTTTCTTTGCTGAAAACGAAATATATTATATATATAATACACGTTTAAAGCATAATTTTAATACATTATCTGGTAACAGCAGATATGATTTAATTTAAAATATTAATAATGAATAAACTTATTTAGATATTTTATAATTCTAAACATTACTTTTCTTTTCTGCAATATAACAGAATGTGTAAAAAAATTTTCTTTTCTTTTATAGGGCACTAAGTCTTTTATTGAATCCATGTAATCAAAAAATGTTTGTCATCTATACTTATATAAAGCTCAATGTGTGTGTGTGTGTGTGTGTGTGTGTGTGTGTTGGCTCTCTACAGGCCAGACCGATTGACCTACAGCTACACGATTTGGTACATGTATACCTTAGAGGTCGGAAATGTGCACCTGGGGTCCCTTTTTTTGAATTTTTAATTAGAATTTTAATTATTAATTAAAAACTAACTTTCCCGCCAAAAAAATCTTCTTTTCCCCCACCGTCAAATGAGTAAGGCTTCAGTTTTTTTTTTCCCACACTAATGAAGCTAGGGTTAACATTTTTCGGTCGATTTTTTCATACGATTCTGTTGATTTTCTTAATGTTTGATGCATTTAAAATTAAACATTATTAATTGTCGATCTTTCAGATTCATTCTGAAGTACTTTTGAATCAAAATAAAACAGAATAATCTAAATTAAAAATTTCTAATCTGTATAGCGTCACCCCAATTGGCGTAGAAAAATTCACGCATTTGCATTACCATAACTGGCGTTGAAAATTCATGCATGACCGCCAAATGAGTAAGACTAGTTTTTTTCCCACTCTAAAGAGGTTAGGCTTAAAAATTTTCGTTTTATAATTTCAAACGATTCTGTTTATTTTCTAAATATTTGATGCATTTAAAATTAAACATTGTTAATTAATCATTTGTTCAGATTCATTCTGAAGTACTTTTGAATTAAAATAAAATAGAATACATGAAATTAAAATTTTCTAATCTGTACAGCAGTACCCCAACTAGCGTAGAAAATTCACGCATTTGTGTTACCATAATTGGAGTTGAAACTTCACGCATGCGCATTGTATTCTGATTGTTGAGAACTATTTTCATTAGATTCTGACTTGATTTAAATTATTTTTAGGTTAGTTGTGTGCTTTTGTAATTAAATTGTATTTATGTTAGTTCTGTTTATTACTCTTCTGTTTATTCTCTTAGTGTTTGGTGTATTTAAAACTAAACATTGTTAATTAATCGATCTGTTCATGATGAATCTGAGAAAATTTTGTTGAAAAGTTCTTGAGACATTATATAAATTAAGAAAGATATTCTTTAGTGCTCATAAGGTTTAAATACTCAGCGACTCTGTTTTCAGTACTCATGTTAAAAAAATTTGCTTCGTTTCAATAAAAAAAAATGTTCTGATATCAATTGCACTTTAATCATTTCCACTTTAACTTAAAGCATAAATTCTACGGGAATTAACAGAAAATTAGATACATACATATTATGTTATGGCTTAAGGCCTTTATAATATTATGAGTGAATTATATGACTACCAAAATTTGAAACTTTAAAATATTTTGATGAAGAAGCTATTAAAATAGGAGTTGCATAAAATATTTAATTATTAAAATTTTAACGAGAATTAAGATTGGCGAACCGGCTGGTCGCCAAAGGCGGCTAGTATTATATAAAATTATGAAATATGTTAATTATTGCAAGCAAAATTCCGAGATTCAAAGATTTGACTGATTATCCTCTCCCATTTCCTGAACATATTTTGATTCAGCAAATACATTATTGGGCGTTTTTAAGTTAGCCTTCTTCTCCTTTGAAATTATCTTTATTTTAAATAAGACGACAAGTTCCAAATAACTTGCAAGAACATAGTTCATTTAGAAATGGATTTAAGGCTTATGAAATAGTTCATTTTGCATGATAATCAGAGTTTCTGATTTAAAAATATTTTCCAGAAAAAACTATTAAGACCAGAATACATGTACATGGTATTATTGAATTTTTTTCACACAATAAACACGAAGGACCTGGTGGTTGCCAAGTACTGATGATTTAACATGAAATGAATTTAATATTGTTGCTATTATCATTCGTAACTCCTCTCTAAGGCAGAATTAAACCTTATTTATATAAAAAGATTAACAAAGCCTTTCAATGTGATAGAAATGTTAAGCTGATAAATATATAAGATGACCTTCTGATTATTCATTGGTCACAGTTCTGCCATAATTTGAACTATGGGGAAAGTAGATAAATTTCATCACCCACAGAATATTGTTCCTAAAATCTCTACCAATATATGTTCAATGAGTTACTATCGCTCTAAAAGCTACATTTACAACCAACTTAATGGCTTTCAATAGAATTTGTTGCAATTTCATTTATACCAATATTTATGATATTTTATGGAAAGAAATTCCATTTAAATTTATTCAAATACCTGAAACACTTAGATTCAGTGATGCATTTATGTACTTTGCGGTGCTTGGAAGTGCACAATATGAGGTCCCTATTTTAATATGATGATCATTTAGTTTCATACCTCAGAATATTTTTAATATGTTAAGGATTTATTATAGATTCATTTTTTATTTAATAATTTTTTGTTTGTATATTTATTTTTATTTATCTATTATTATTCAAGCTAGGCTAGAATCCACAGTTGTACTCAATACTATTAAAGAAGGTATGTTCATTCTTATTAATATTATAATAACTAAGCGAGTGTAATAAAATTTATGATAAACATATTTTATTTTTTACACTTATCTATTTAACATCTAGGGAGGTAAAGTGTTTAATCAAATTAGTTGCAACCACCTCTTAGATTAACAACCCAAGGCAACTGCCTTGTCTACCTAGATGGAAATTCGCCACTGTTTAGATTTATATAAAGTTATTTTACAAAATTTAATGCATAGTGAGAAATTCACCTTCTATCTTCTGATATTATTCCCATTTTTCTTGCCTTTTATTTAACTGACAACAATATTATGTTGCATTATTGTTATCTTTAAAGTAAATGTTTCTATATTTTAATTGACGCAGCCTGTTCATATTAAGATATTGGAAACTTTGTGCTGGTTCATTTTGTCATTGCTGTAAACAAATATTTTCTTCCGGGTTTATTTCGAATTCCAAATATTTTATTTTGATTTAGCAAGCAAGGATTCGTCTAATTTTGAATGCATGCCTCATTATCTGACATAAGCAGATATTGTAGCTAATGAGGAAAATAACAATTTTGAAATATGTTATTGTAATCACTCAATCGATTTTATTAAAACAATGCAACGCTGTGTTTCGATTATATCAAGGAATTTATCGGAGACCATTTATATATCCACAATGCTACGTGATTTTATAAATATTTTTTTAATGTTTGTAAAATATTATAAATAAAATAAGATAGCCTAATTTTAATATTGATTTTATATTATTAGGGAAATCACGTTATTTTCTCTTGTATAAATTCTATAAAAATGCAAGAAAAAAAATCTTAGTAATTTTTAAAAATTACTATTAGTTTTTGGAGCCCAGCTGGTTCGCAAAGATGATTGATCTCGTTTAATCTTAGTAACATATTTCAGTTATCGTCATATTTCAAAAAATAATCTACATATCTTAATGAAATTTATAATTGCTGCTCGTTATGTTACACAGTTTAATGAATAATAGATATGATGTTGAAGGCTCTAGAAGTGGATTAATGATTGTTTAATTTTGTCAATATTGCTGAAGAAAATTCCAAAATTTCGTAGATAATTTCCTGTATTGCACACACAAATTTTATTTTTGAATATTATTCTTAGATAGTAATTAGTTACACTCTAAGATAATGTAATGTTGTAAAGAAAAATGAAAAACTATTTTAAAAAAATTCTCTCGAACAATCCTAGTTTTTTGTAAGTAAATGCTAAAATTCTCATCAAAATATTTTTTTTCTCTTCAAAAGCTGCATATATAATTAATTTCACTTTTATTTATCATTTTGTTTTTATAATAATAAAATACATTATATAATATTTTATGATAATTCCTATCTGAACCTATTTGGATACCTTAAGCATCAAATTGTGATAGATATTGAATTGACTGTAGTAAAAAAAAAAAAAAATCTTCCTTATGGAATTGAATCCCATGACATCATAGACCATTAAAAGCTTATTTGTTATGGCCGTAGCAACTATTAATTGCCCGTTATCTTTCGAAGCATTATAATTTCACTCACTTATACCCCATATAAACTGAGATAATATAAAACAAACTTTTTCTTCTCTAGCTTTCGACAATGTAAGAAGTAATAAAATACTTGATGAAACGATGAAAACTGTTTGAGTTTATTATAATACTAAAATCTACTTTCGGAAATTTTGCAATGAAACTTTAGATATAATCATCAAATTTCGGGAAAATATTACATGGTTGCGAAATGGACATCAGTATAATGACTTAAAAATATAATTTTTGTATATTTAAAATGATTTAAAAATGTATTTTTTGCAGTGCTGTTTTCGTGGGAAAATGCCACATTAGTGAATAATTTTAACTAATTATATTTCTAATATTATAGAAATTTCTAAAAATTCATTCATTGAAGCATGTTTTATTACTCAAAGTGTATTTGCCCCACATTTTGTATCTCATGGTCAGACAGTCTATCCTGTAGAACACCAAAACACATGATTCTTCATTATTAGTAAAGATAATTTAGCTACTTATAATGCAGTTCTTTAAAAGATGCCGTAATGAAATAGTTATAAAGTATCCATATATTGTTTTTTTATATTTATTATACTTATTAAGATAGGAGACTAAGTTGAAAACTCTTTTTTTTTTAATTTAATATTCTTAATGTTTGAGCAGGTTTCTTTATGAAATCTTAAGGATGTTGTCTCTATTTTTTTTTTTTTTGGATGTTACACTATTTTTGTATTTGATTTTACATACGTTATTATATATGCTATTTTACATGTTCTATATACATTCTAATGTAAGTATATAATAAAACTAATGTTAACTAATGTTATCTTATATTCTATTCTTTCTTTAATGCTGCTTTACATTTTCTTCTAATTATTCTATTTTCTAAAGTTCTCATCTTTGATAGAATTTTCTTACGAAACATCTCCTAAATTAAAGTCTAATTCGCATTTTAAATGTAAAAAATATGCGCATGTAAAAAAAAAATTTAAAAAATGAACATTTCGTGTTATTTATCAGTCGACCCCCAATATTTAAAGAATGGATAGAAATAGAGCTTATTTTTTAGTTCAGGAACTAAATAATATATTTCATTAATTATCTGCAAAATATTAAGTAAATTAATTGATAAACCTCTAAACTAGAATATTTTTAGTTTATACATCTTCTGACCAAAAAGATGTATAAAGCAAAATGCCTTTCCAATGCCTTTTTCCAATTTCTTAAAAAACCTTTGCCACTTAACTAATATTTTTATTTCATGGATGTTTTTTTTCAATGTTTTTTTGTAAATTTTCAAAAATATAATTATTTTCGAACATTTTTCAAAAAATTCATTCCAAACGTAGTCACGCACCTTTATACATAAATCTAACTCATAATTCTGTTGGAACAAAGTACGAAATTTCCTACTACGAATAACTTCATTAAAACAATACATCTGCATTTTCATTATGTACGAACAAAAACCTATTGAAAATCGATATCTCATAGAGCCACAGATACATCTTACGTAGGTCCATGAAATATTTCATATCAATTATCAGAGCTATCGCAGAAACTAAAGAAAATTGCGATTCCTCGCATATTCGGGATTTCCTGAATGGAAAAGCTCGTTAATCATCGCTCCTGGAAAGAAATGAATCAAAAATCACAAACTGATGCCCCGTGTTTTGTAGCATATCTGAAAGTTAGCATTCAGTGAAATAGATAAACTTTCGCCTTTGTTGGAGCAGAAATGCCTTTCACTGCGAGTCGTATAATAATGAATCTCGCTTGGAGAGAGATTCTGATCAATTATTCGAGCTGAAATGCATGCTTTTTTCTATTAATATTAAAAGGAAATGGAATATGGCTCTTTTAGATTTATGGTATATATGTAAATTGATTGCTTATATGAGAAAAGAAGCACTGGAATTTATTGAAGTAGTAAATTTGAAATCGGAAATTCAAGAATTACAATTTTTTAATCACGGATTGGTTTTACTCATTGAATAATGGTACCTTTCATTTTCTTCTGGATTTTGGAAGTATTCTATATCAAACTATAAATTTCGTAATAGTTATGATCGTAACAGTTAAAATCGATTTTTTCCCCGCGTATTTCCCAATTTAATTTGTGTAAACAATGAAATTTTATCGATGAGCATGTAATAAATGATCAAGAAAAAGATTCATTAAATTGAAATTCAAATGCTCATTAAAATTTGCATTCAATGGACAAACAATGCAAATTTTATTCTAAAGATAAATTTAAATCCAAATTTTATTCTAAAATTTACATTTAAAACTACTCTTGATTATTGCGTAATTTAAAATTTCATAAAACTTATTAAAAGTTCAAGTAATGCAATTTTTTTATCATTATTTAAATGCATCTGAAATATAGCTTTAAGTAGTTAATAATCTTTTATTAATCATAACAAAATGTTTTATTTATTACATAAAATTAGCTCAAATCAATACTAAAAGGCATTTGCATGTTCTCCTCGAATCATTAATGATAACATCTCTAATTAATCAAATACATAAAATATCATTTGCAGAATTGCAGCTGAATATAGTTGAATAATTAGATACTAAAAAGTAAAAAGAACGAAATCGGTCAATTTTGTAATACAAATATATGATTAATTAAAAGGATTTTTACATTTACTATTTAACTTTCTTTTTTTTTACATACCAGAAATCTTAGGAGATAAAACAATGTTCATTATTTTGATGAAATTTCACTAAAATTATTGAATTCCTTTAAGATGTGGTATATACAAGGGGTGTTCAAATGACAAGTTACGAAATGTCTTAACAACGTACGCGTTAACGTATTTCTCTATGCCACTAGGGGAGAACATAGCGAGACATCTAGGAATGCGATTAGAGTCTCCGACGTAGATCGGAGCATGCGAGGGTTCCCGCATGCGCAGGAGAGAGCAGAGGCTATTATAAAGAGTTCAGTCCAATTGATGTTGCAGTGCAATCATGTAAATAGCAGAAAAACCATTAACTCCGATGTGTACTGTGAGACAGTCGGACAGTCTGTGGGTATAAATAAAGAATTTATTCGAAGTATACACCATAGGGTTGAGCACAACAATTCCATCGATTAATGAGCCGAAGAAATCCTTGTTTCGAGAATTCCTGTGGCCGTAACGAAACCCAGTCTTTTACAGCGTTTTTAAGTTCGGCGTTCGAGTTCAAGAGCTTCCCTTTCAAATGTTTTCTCAGCGGACCAAACACATGAAAATCGCAGGGAGACATGTCCGGGTTTTAGAGAGGAGGGTCGAGCTGCTCCCACTTGAACTTGGCCAGTTCCACGTGTGTGACCCTGGAGACGCGTGAACGCGCAATATCATGGAGCAGACCCACGTCCTCCGTGAGTAGCCCCGGTCTTTTGTTCTTGCGTAATCTTCTTAGTGTCTCACAGTACACATCGAAGTTAATGGTTCTTCTGTGCTCGGTGAATTTAACAAGTAGCGGACCTTCGGTGGGGCTCTTTATAAGTGTCTTTGCTCTTTCCTAGGCATGCTCCGATCTACATCCAATCGCATCTCTAGATGTCACGCTATGTTCTCCCATAGCGGCATAGGCAAATGTGTAAACAGCTACGTTGTTACGATGTTTCATACCTTTTTATTTGAATTCCCCTTGCCTTGCATACTAATGTATTGCATGAAATACATATTCTAATTCGAAATATTAAATATAATTGAAAATGCTTGAATGAAGTCCAAATTCGTGTCAAAAAATACTTTCTCTCACAATTTAAAAAAATAGGTCAATTACATAATATCTTTGCGCTATATGTTCTTTGTATAGATTTCAAAACATTACTTAAGAATAGTCCTCTGAACGTAATCGGATACCTTTAAGAAATCAATAAATTTACAGCCAAAACGATCATATAATTTTTTTTTCTAAAATACATCCAGATAAATTATTTAATCATTTTCGCTTAAAAACAAGGAAAAAAGTCCTGTAAAGTTCAGACAAAATCAGTTCTAAATAAATATACCCATTAATTAGAATAACGAATAAATGCATTTGACACAATTATGATCTAACAGTTTAATTAATTTCAGATATATTATGATCACACTAAAAGCTATTTAACTAGGAAATAATGATACAAAGTTTGTAATTATATACACATACATTCAGTTTCGGATATCTTTGATTTTACACTCCCATATTCGTGAAACAATTAAGTGAATTGATTATTGATATTATCGAAAGTCAAAGGTACATTCCACGCACTCGCAGAAATATTTCATTTCACTTATCAGATCTATCATAAAGAGCAAAGAAATGGCAGTTCCGCGCTGATTCTCGATTTCCTGAATAGAGCAGGAGTTCATTAATCATCGCTCCCGGAAGGGAATGAATCAAAAATCAGAAACTGATGTCCCGTGTTTTGAACATTTCCCAGAGATGGCATTCAGTGAAATAACTTGAGCTCGGCAGCGATAAGCTAGCAGTGCATTTTATTGAAAATCAGAGAGTAATGAATTCGTTCAGAGAAATTTGGATGAATATCTGATTGCAGGAATCCAGCAGGGTTTGTTATTGAATGCAATTACAGTAAAAAAATCGATAATTGTATCTTTGCATTGTATAAATATTCATCTTATTTAATTTCGAATGGCATTTTTAAGTTTATTAAAATAAATTAACTATTATAAATTTCATTTTTTTTTTTCATTGAAATAACTCTATTACTCATGAAAAAACTATTATTTCTAATAAAATAAAACTTTATGGTAGTGAAATGTGACAATTATCAAAATTATAGTCTAATTTGTTTATATAAATATTCAATTTTTCTTCATATTTTTATCCATATTTTCTAGATATAACAATTTAATTTGTAATTATTTTTTTTTTGTCTTGAAACATTTTTTACTCATTCAACCTTTTATCAGACATTATTATTACAATCACGAGACTTGAGCTGATATTCTGCACTAATAACTCCATCTGAAGCAATATAACGACTATTTTCAATAATACCTCGTAATTTTAAATCGTGGTCAAATTACCACAATAATAGATCCTTTATATATCCAAGTTTCAAGTATCGAATCTTCTGATTTTAAAGTTGAAACCTATTAATTGGCCAATTAAGACAACTTCAATATGTGTAAGTTTCAAAATATGATTAATATACTAAAAAATAAACAATTGATTATTTCATAATAATGTGATTACAAGTATAATCTAATTTGTAGTTATGCTTTTTTTTTATCTCAAACTTTTTTTTCATCCATATAACCTCTTCTCAGACATTATGATCAGTGCAAGATTTGAGAAGATGTGTGCTGCATAAATAATTTCTTCTGAAGCAACACAAAATATATTTTAATTTGGATCTCTTAATTTTGAATCGTGATCAGATTGATCAATCATAATGGAACCTTGTTAAAAACAAGTTTCAAATATGGAATCCTCTGGTTCTGAAGTCGAGACCATTTAATCTGTCTAAAACCAATTAATACAACTTCAATATAAGTAAGTTTCAAAATGTTATTTGCATATTTTAAAATGTGTAATTGATTATTTCAGAATAATATTTATTCCTACGTGATTTAAAATGCTAATAGCTTAAGTGTGTGTGGCGCGGACGTCCCAAATTTAAGCGAATGTTTCTTTATGTATTTTATTTGCTTTAACAGTGTAAAAATTATAATTATGATTAATAAATAATAATAATAAATAATTATTATAATAAAATTATGAGTCTATTATTATATTAATTGATTATATGTCAGTGGCTCTCCGATAGGCAGCGATTGTGTTAGCTGAGACCGCCATGACCTGTTCTAGTCTATAATGTTAAAGAAGAAAACGATATGACATAATTATGAGATTTATAATATAGCATGAGTAAAATTATAATGTGACAGAATTATATCTTTGAGACCTAAACTGACTAAGAAATTAAAAAATATGGGTCACTTAAAAACCAATGCGGTTATTTTAATTTTTTATTATTCTAAAATTTTTGTTAAAAAAATTTTGTTTAAAAATGTTCTTTTCAATTATTTAAGGATTTATTCTTCGTTTCCATTTTTTTCTAAATCAATAAATATTAAGGAAAACAGTTATCGTGCATTGAACAAAATTTAGTTTCATTAAGTTTTGCTTCTTGGACTTAATAACATTCGCTGTTGAGGGCCTCATAAGAAAATCAATGTTTATACATATTTTTTGAAGTATTAACTTGAATTTTTATTGAAATTAAGTTTTCAAACTTTCAATTACAATGATAAAGCAATTTATTTTTATTTTCGTTATCTAGTTTTATCTTCTCCAATTAGTAATAGAAATCATTACAATGGGTTGCTTGAATAATATTTGCGCAACATGTAAAGGAACATGTTTAACGTATTTCACTTTACTTAGCTCCAATTTATTTCTAGCAGTAATTCGAAAGCTGTTAAAACATTCTTGAAAAGTCTTTGTTTACTTGGATTTTGCTTTTGAAAACGATATAGACGCTAGATATTTATAAAGTTTTTGACAATTCACTCAGTTACTGAAGCTCTTGAGTTCTTGAAGTCTCTTAACATTTGAAAAAACAATTTCAACTTCCTGTGTAACGTTTCTAAAATTTATTTTCTCAGAAATATTGATAAAAGTGCAGTTAAATAATTCTACTTTTTTTATATAAAATTAAACTTTTTAAATTTTATTTTCACATCATTTTTCATTAACAATTTTTTCATACTTGTAAAATTGGAGAAAGCAAAAATCTTTATATAAATAATTGTTTCCAATGACAATGCGATATTCTATTAATTTTGGAATTTATTAATTTTCTACTTTGAAGATATAGGATAATATATTTGTTTTTATTAAACCAGACAGGTGAAGATTTTAAACATTTATAATTTTAATTTGAAAAGAGGACTGGATGCTCTTTTAATACAGTATTATTGGTACTTTTCCGTTTCCGAGGCAGTAAAAAATCGCTAAAGTGTTGGCGATTTTTTTACAATTTTTTTGTTGTTGGTGGTGGTGATTTGGTGAAAATAATTTCATTTTCGCCAACGACCTTCAGATACGAACGGAAAAGTACAGTATTATTTTCCATATTATATATGATAAACGTAAAGAGAAAAATATATTCTTTTAATATATATATGAAAAATACATCTGAATGAAGAAAAAGAGTAAGAAAAATATACAGTTCTTTTATTTCGGTAGAAAAAAAAATGGTCACAATATTCTGTTCCCCCAAAGTGTAAATATCATTTCTTACTTAGTTTCAGTCTTCCATATGAGAGACATCATCAGATGGTAAATGTGAGAAAAATATATATATGAAAACAGACACTATTGGTTATAAAATTGGTTATAAAATTGGCAATATATTGGTTATAAAATTCCATTATAATAATACAAATTATGAATTATATAATATATATTTACTACAAGAAATATAAAATAGCAAAAGAAACAGTAATAAAAGAACTTTTTATTACTATATTAAAATGTATCGCTATTTTAGAAAACAAATCAAAAATTGCAAAAATGCGATGTTTCCTTCCAATTTTTCATCATTAATCAGTGTAATATTTTAAAAATAACTTTATCATTCATTGCATTATCATTATTACAGCAATGAGTTACAAATTATATGTAATTCTTCACCATTCAATATGGTGCATCAGTTTGAAGTTTTATCTATTCATTTTTTTAATTTTGATTTTTAAAAAGTTCCTAAAGAAGGATAAGAAGACAGATTAATTTTTCGGGAAAATTCAACTTAAAGCAATAATAAATATTTTTTTCATAGAAGTTAGAAAGTCCTTGTGTTAGCTGAATAATTTTGCATCGAATTACTTTTCTGAGTGCAATGAGTTAAAACAAAAACAAAAAAAAAATAATAGAAATAAAAATAAATTCGGGTAATCTTATATTAGCCTAATAAAATATAAAAACTGCATTAAAAATTTAGAGACTAAACAAAAAATTATATTCTAGCAAAACCTGAGGGTTTTCTTTTTTTCATTTATTAGTTCAAAATTTAAGAGTGGAAGAATATTTTAAAATCATTTTACCATTTTGCACCAAGGTAAAAAGCTAAATAAATAACTTTCAAAAGAATGAAATTTTTTTCAGCATTTATTGAAGATTAAAATATATTGGAAATGCAATTAAGATCCTTATTTGGGAGATGCGCAAAAGGAAAGAAGTTCTTTGTCAAGCAACCAACATAAAAAAATTCTTGCAGATTCCAATAAATTCTCAATTAATGGTGGAATAAAATCATTAATTGCAAAGGATTTGACAACGAACAAAGAAACAAATATATATATATAATCAAATTTATAAAACTGTACAAATTTTGTACACGATATTAAACCAAAAATACAACTCCAAATATATGAAATGAAAAATTGAAAATAACATTATAGAGAGAAAATCTTAAAATAAAATTAAATACAAGCAAGTCCCGTAACCTAAACAGTACAAGAAAAATTATTGTCAATATAGTATGTGTATGGCATTGAAAAGGATGATTTGTCGTGGACAAAATTAAAGAAAAATAATATTCATTTCTTTTCAGACTGATAATTCCGTTAAAGTGAAATATATTATTATATAAGAAGAATATTAATTGTTAATTCTATTTTGAATTCAAAGTAATAGCAAACGAAATTTTAGTAATATCAAATGAGAAAGATGCACCGCCAAAACATGGTAGATTTCATTTTATTCGTTCTTACCAAATTCTCTAATTCCATAATTACATTTACATTTTTTTTTTATCTTTCCAGAGAAATGCGATTCACTTAAATTTCCTGGATTTTAAATGGTTAATTATAGAATTTTTTCCTGTTTCTTATGCTTTTGGAAAAATTCGTTGTATTTTTAAAATTTCGAGGCAGTTTCCTACATTTGTAGTTATACTAATCGAGAAACGTGGTATTAATTTTAAATTGAATTTAACTATTTATATTTTTTCTAAATCTAAACATAAACCGGTAATTCCAATTCTCCAATTCAGTGAATTGGAGAATTGGTAATTACAAATTACAGTGAAAGGATACGGGATATCATTTAAAAAACAAAACGTGACAGAGAATGAATTTTGCATCGTTAAACAGGAATTATCACTTTTAAAGCTTCTACTATTACTTTGAAAGTAAAACATAGTCAAAGATATCAAGATATTTTTGTCATGGCATATCAATATTTACTAGGGATAAATAATATTACTTTCGTATTAAATTAATTTTCATTTAATATCTCTATCCGAATTTTTGATGTTTTTACTAATAATAAAAGAGCATGTGTGTTTCTTAGCTCTCTATACGCAGTACCGTTTGTCCTTGATTTGCAAAATACTATATATGCACATTTTGACGAATGAGAATCTGAACCTTAGAGTAAATTTTTTTTTCGGTTTTTTTTTTTTTTTTTTTGAAATCTTAATTTGAGATTTTATTAATTAAAATTCAAGCCAAATTAAGCCAAGCCAATTCATTTCAAATAGCATTATCACTCAATACCTACTTTAACATTGTTTTAAAATTTAAAATATATATATTTTTTAAATCGTATCACTTTATTTGTCTTGTAATTTTTTTTCTGAATTTAAAAAATTTTTAATATTTTTTTCACATTTTTTTTTCAATAAGATATATTATTGTTGCTCAAAAATACATTGAATTCTTGAATATCATATTTTTGTGTAAGAGATTTGATGAAAATTAAATCTAACCAATATTCCTTGCGAACTAACTGATCGCTAAAAACTGCTATCTTCAAATATTTTCTACCAAAGATAAATTCGTCCGAGGCCACATTACAAATAAATAAAAGAGGAACATCTGATTTAGAAAACTCCTAAATTTGTCATTGGGTTATTAGCATGTTGTAGTAAATATAAAAGTAAACGCATTTAAATAAAATTTATTTTATTTGCCTTCTTTTAATATTTTATAAAGAAGTAATTTAATAATAAGTTAATTTCCCATCTTTTTGAAGTATTAGAAATCTGAAATTTAAAACAGAAATTTAAATCTGAAATTTATGTGTTCTTAGAAACGTACAAAATTTTATAACCTTATCGATCCATTAAATTTTGATATTTTGTAAGCAGTACCATTTAATAATGAATTTGAAAAAAAATCATCGCAAAATTCCACGTTATTTATATTAAAAGATTGTGAAATATATGAAAGACATAAGAAATTCTAAAAATGAACAAGTCATTTCTTAGACATAATGTTTGAGAAAAATGGGAGAATCACAATATAATATAATAACTCAAATTAAGTTCACTGAAAATATAGCTCAATATTTAGTCACATATATCTGATAGGTGAAATTATATTTGTTATACAACTATGATCCAACAAAAATTGATTCCTTTGTAGCATTAAAAATCTATTCTACCTAAAGGCAATGGGGCAGGTTCCATAGAAATTATTATAACTATTAATTGGATATTTGGTATGAAATTAGATTTTATAGTCTATGCGTGCGACGTCCTCAAAGGAATAAGGCGAAACTTTATCATGGAGTAAAATATGAGAATTCCAAGTTCAAAATTCCCTGGATGTCTTCTGAGATTTATGAACAGATAACAAAATCCGCACCCAAGCATGTCAAGAGTTCAAATGGGTATTGAATTTAATTTAAATTATTATCATCCAATTTCGAAGCTGCATGAAGGTTAGAATATAATTCATAATTTTGATCAAATAAGGAAGTCAGTAACAGTCACTTCTTCAAATTGGAGGAACTCCGATTCTTGATGATTTGAGTGTCAGTGTATTTGGCAGATCTTACATGCAATTTAGTTTCGTGTCCTCGAACCTTTACCAAGAAAACTCTTCTAAACAAACTAACTTCAATAACTCTTTCTAAAAAAACTTATTTCTTGTTTTAAAGAAGATTTTCTGTCCAGTCTCTATCTGTGCTAATAATAAAGGTGTGTGTATCTATGTGTGTGTGTGTGTGTGTGTGTGTGTGTGTGCGTGCATGCGTACGCGTTAGCGATCTTTGAACTGAATCGAAAACTAGAAATAAATTTTAACTGAGAGGCAACTGATTCTCCTTTTTGAAATTTTAAATAATTAAAAACTCAATGAGAGTTCTGTATTCTTTAGTAACGACTTCTGAAACTATTACCTATGAAGCATTTTACCATATTAAAATTCAATAAATAATTTATCCTGAATGATCTGCCGTGCAATTTCTTCTGAATATTTTTTTTAGTTTAAATATTTTCAACTGTTGAATATTACAGTGAAATTCAAATCTTTTTCAGTGACTCATCGTATATTTGATGACAAGATTTGTCTGTTTTTGAAAGCTATTAAAGAAAAATGATGTTTATTATCGGTGCAGATTACATAAAGAATAAGAAAAAGTCGTTACAATGCTGTAAAAGATATTTTAAGGCTGTTTAAAAATTAATGACCCAGAAAGTCACATTATCGGGAAGAATATTTAAGACATGTTATGACCAGGCACGTTGCAAAATGGCCCACTAGAAAACTTATGTCCTGAACTACACAAGTTTGACAAAGACAACAGCTTATAATTCTGTCAATAGTGAAACCTTCTTTGAAAATCTAAAAGAGACACAGTTGAGATTAGATGCTTTTCCTCTACGTCGAAATGAGAACGAAAAGAAATTATAAATTGACTTTATAGACGCAGAATGTACTGAATGTACCACGATATAAGAGAATGTAATTAAACTAAAATCTTTTTGTACTATTCATTACATGCATATAATTCTATTTTTTTTTAACTTATCCTTCCTAATCTTACTGTTTATAAATTAAAGTTGGATGGAGGTTATATAAAAATATGACAACTTTAAGTAAACTAAAAATGTAGATTGTTAGTTTCTACTCATCTATTAGAGAAACTTTATCTGAGGTACAATAATCTGTCTTAAGCAATCAGAAATTCTTTGAAGAAATAAAAAGAAAGGGTTAATTAATAAAGTAATATTTATATCAATACTAGTATTACATAGTGTACATATTAATATTACATAACTAGATCTTCTAAAAGGCAGACCGTTTGAACTGCTGTTACCAAATATAGCAAATAGAAAATAAACATACACATATTTTTAGCACACACATAAAATTTTAATTAAATAAATTCAGCAAAATTATAATATTTTTCAGCAGTAACTAACAAAAATAATTTTGTACGACAGTAAATTTGCCACTGTTATAAAATTTTAAAAATTGTGATTTTAATGATGCCAAATCGATAGTCATGAAAAACAGTTTGTGAATTTTGCCAATTTTTTTAAAGTATTTAACCAAATTTCCCCTAATACATTACACTATTGGCCTAATTTTTAAACAGTTTCCACTGTTTCTTCAAATATTGAAGGGCTCGATTGTCTTTAATTGTTGGAAGCTAAAGAAGAAGGACTCTGTATAAATACCTATGTTCTTT
>JAPMOR010064776.1:14879-55035 GCA_026543865.1 Argiope aurantia | reverse complement strand
TGCCAATATATTTTGCATATATTTTTCTTGATATATAGATATGGTTTAGAAATTTTTCATAATATATTGTCATTGAAAAAATAAATGCGTTGGAGCATACATTTTCTTCTCAATTACATGTTACAATAAATAATATTCTTGAAAAAACATATTATTTTTTACTTTTTAAATCATATTTATTTTTACAGTATATGAAGGTATATAGAAGACAATATAATGTAAAATTCGACAATTATATGAAAAATAAAAAAAATGGCAATGGGTAAAATTTGCCCTTTTTTTATCGGCTAGTGTGACTTTCATAGCATGGTTTTCTAGGGCATTTTAAACATACAGGTTAAAAATTAGTATAAAAATCAACCTATAAATTCTGTACATATATCTCTTGGAATATTAATATATTTTATAAATTTTTCAAAATACATTATCACTAGAAAAATTAATTATGTTTGAACATACATATCAGAATCAGTTGAATGCGAACTTTCATTAAAAAAACTCTTCTGTACAAGTATTCTTATCACTAAAATCACTTTCTGCTTTATTTAAGTGTCTGAAGCACTGCTTCATAATAGGATCAATAAATTGGATGATATTTCAGCGCCATCTGCTAAGCCTTGTTTATCACTGGGACACTAACAGGGAGGTGCGGTCTTCGAGACCGCGCTCAAAGAAATAATTAAATTATTTTAAAAAGCATCTGCTGAAATCGTTTGAAAAAGCGCACGTTTTAAAGGTCGCAAAACAGAAGGCTACAGGGTCAATCCATTCAATTGAGCTAAAAATAGAATAAGGATGACCGAAAATCTATCGCTAGTGGTCTCACAGACCGCACGTCCCCAGTTAAGGGTTAATGTGCTTTAGCTATGTTCATACAGAATATATAATGTGAAAAATTGGAAAATCTTCCACAAAATGCTTTGCAGTTAAATATATATTTCCTCAATATTAAATGAAATAACGTAAGCGAAATATTTCATGCAATATTTTGTGCTATATTATTTTTAATATAATTATGATATATAAAATGTAATTTTATTCTTGTAAAAACTGACAAAAGTGATAATGCTAAAAAGATGTTAGAGTTACAAAATATATAATGTTAGAAAGTTGAAACTTATCCATAAAATGCTTCGATGTTAAATCCATTCCTCATCAATAAATGAAATAGCATAAGCGAAATATCTTATGCAATATTTTTGTAAGTTATTTTATTTTTAATACAATTAAAGTCCATAAAAGGGGATTTTATTCTTGTAATGAATAACAAAGATTAAACATTTAGAATTGTTTAATGTAAATAAAATACAAACTTAATTTAATTTATTCAGAGTTTCTTAAATCTTCAAGAATGTTTTTTTTTCATCGATTCTATGTTAATTTATTTAACAGATAGCGAAATGCATGGTATAACTTATAATTTAATGACATTCCTTTAAATCCTCATGACTTTATTATCTGCTTTAATATTTTATTTAATATCAAATGCTTTTTAGCTCTACTGGAGAAATAAGCAGCAAATTAAAAACAAATGAGTATGCAAAAACAAAATCTTTGATCAAGTTATTGAAAATTATGAACTATCCTCCCCTCCCCATTGAAACTTCACAAATTTTATGTGGATAGTAACTGCTCTTAGAAAGATTCAATCAAAAAATATGCAGGTATGATAAAAGGTATTAAATTTCGCTAATGCTTTGCTATGATAGGGATAGCTTAACAAATAAACTTCCCAGCAATCTGAGCTGGTAAGAATGGATCATTTGAAGAATATAATTTTAAATATACAATACAAAAAATACATAGAAATAAATGATAAAAAACAATTTTTTAACTTTTAATGAAAATAAAGTCAAAATGAAGTTAAAAATTAAATTATGATCAAGTAAAATTTCTAAGATTAATTATTTTGAAGAAAACATCAAATTTCCTAAATTTAGTCTTTGAAATACCAATGTGGTTTCCTTATATGAATAAAACCGTATCCCTAATAATGTCAGACTCAGATTTCCAGCTAAAGAAACATACATTGAAAATTTCAAATGTATGAGCTTCTAAAGAATGTCCCAAAATTAACGCAAGATTTGAATTTTTCACCATTAGTGCAATGATGTTGGCAACCCTATTTAAAAAAACATTTTACAGCTAATAGTTTAGTGATAGTAAAATTGGAGCGTTACACGATAGAACAATGTGTTTAAGCAAGATTTGAATTAAGTAAAAAACACGGGGATTTTTTCTTTAAATTATTATATTGTTTAAATTGTTATCATTATTGTTTGAACTGTTATTGAATTGTAAAGTACACAGGATAGGGTTATGTATGGAATAATACATAGGTCAAACGGCCTCTACGACTACGCTGTAACATATACATTTTTTGGAAAAACTTTTCTATGGCAATTTTGCATAAATGTGGCTGAATTTCGTTGATGCAATTTTGAATTTTCTCCTTCAATGTATACGTGCTTGTGTGCTTGTGTGCTTGTTGCTATAGATCTTTGACTTCAAATAATTCCATGAAAAGAAATACAGTGGTGTCATATCGCATGATCTAGGAGGCCAATTCTCAAATTTCCAAACTGTGGCTGTCAGACTTTCATTACTTTTGAAATATTGTTCAACAATGAAAGCACATTGTCGTATCATGTAACGCTCCATTTTTACTAACCCTAAACTATCAGATGGCAAATGGTTTTTTAATAGGGTTTCCAACATTTTACTGCACAAAATGGTGGCGAATTTAAATTTTGTGTAAATTTTGGGCACCCTTTATATACGAACACATATGTAACTAAAGAATTAAAGTAATAAGGATATAATAATTTCTTTTTGATGAAAGCAATTTTTATAACAAATACAATATAAAACACATTTTTAACAAAGTCGTTAGAAAAAATGAAACAAAATTTCTAGAATCTATCAATATATCGGAGTATATTCTGATTTTTAATGCTATGACTAAAACTGAGAATTTCGATGAGATGGAGTTTTTTGGGTACAAGTAGTTCTGTCAGTAAGATATTGACGAAGAGAGAATGATTGATTACAAACTCGAATGTCCCTAAAATATTCTCGATATCTGTTAGTTTAAGAATATTCAATACTTCCGTTAAGTTTTCTTTGGTATGATACAAAATGTTATTTTAAGATTCAGCGTTTAGAAAAAAAATCCGAGTGCATTTTCGATTTATATTAATGCTTTGGCTCTGCAAACTGGTGTCTACGGAGAAAATATTTCGAACTACGAAATGATTAGCTAAATGTATGATCGCATTTTCCATCGTTTTCGAGAAAGGAAATGTCAAATGTAAGTTCTGAAATGCATACTTTTTATTATATTTATTAAGTTTCAAATATTTTTAAAGAACAAAATTTTATTTAATGTATCTATCTATGTTCGGAAACGTTTTATAAAAAAATAATATGTCAAGCAATAATTTGCTATTTGAGCCATTTATGTCGAAACTTAATATATTATACAAAAGTATTTTATTATTTAATTATAGTATATAAAATGTAGAATTTTTTGTCCCGATTCACCCTTTTTTGAAATACTCTTAATATAAAACGCAAAACTGGAATCTTACATTTTTGATATAATTTATAATAATTGATGAATCAAATATAATAATTGATAATTAAATATCTGAAGCAAAAATATAAGAATAATTCGAATTCTTAAAAATTAAGAGAGTTAATGTATAAAATCATAGATTGCTGTGGAATTTTGATCTTTCTTCAAAGCTTATAAGCTTAAAAGATAGATAGCTTTACAACATTTCGTCATTGCCTTATTTTTGTCCTTTTTAATTTCATTTTTTTATTTTAGGTTTTCATTTATATATTTCCTATGCTATTCATTTCCTAGACAATATAAATGACTAAATGTATATCAAATTTCAAACTCGTATTTTAAATATTATTGTAATATTGAGGTTTACAAAAATGAGAATTTTTTTGCAAATATCATATATTAAGAAAGCAAGTTTAAAGTTCATATTTTTAATTTTTAATTAAATGAAAAAAATTTCTTCAAGGTATTGAAAATTTATAAGCTATTCCTCCTTTTCTTCGAGCATTATTTTTTTTTAATTTTTAATTTTGGAATTTTTCGAAATTTCATTTTGTATATTAATTCAAATTTGTATCAAGCATCATAATATAATAGTTGAAATGAGAGTATGACTTTTCATAAAAGAACTGAACATATAAAAATGCACAGGTTATAAAAAGAGAGGCGAGTCAAAATTACTATCAACGATTCTCCATAGTTTGTAAAATAATATATTTTACAAATTGTGGAGACTGACAATTACAGAAAATAATTGCTGTCTCTTAGCTCATAAATTAAATATGGATGATGTAATTTCTGTTCTTTTTGTATTTATTTTCTGTGTTTTGCATTCTAATATCACTTCTTAGTTAAGGTGTTATATTACATGTTCCCATCATTGTTAATAGTCAAACAACATTGCTGAGAGGCGTTGAATGCGTTGAGGACAAGCCATGCAACTTTAGTTAATGATCCTAAAGAACGTTCAAATATTATCTTATGATGATGGTTTTGAATAAAAAAGGAAATGCTTTATTCTTCTATTAAGTAAGTAAATATCTCAAATCTAATTCCCACTGTTCTATTGCAATCAATATATCTAGTTCATATGATATAATTCAATAAATAGAAATAAAATGATTAACTTATTAATTGAATAGAGATTTGATAAAAACATGTAGTCACGCTCAAATGCTAAACGTTGTTATTGTTTTCTAGTTTAGTGTAATTAAATTACTTCCCGTTTTTAAGCAACGCTACCACTGTTTGAGATAGACCTCGCCATTTTTAACCATAATCAGATACAAGTGCAAAATTTGATCTTTCTGTCCCCCCTCCCCTCCCCATACCATCATCCAAATCCTAGAATAGGAAGGAATTTGGTTCCAACTCCTTTAACATTCACCAAACCATCTTATTTAGTCCCTTTTTTTTATGAAATCGGGTCTCGTAACCTGGAACTCCCCCAGTTGAGAAATCAATTTATTATTGGTCCACAACATCCTGTAACTCCAATCTGTCGTAGTAATTGCGTCAACTTGAAAGTTAGATAACTACAAATCTAGTAGAATACCATACGTACTTTTGGTTTCAGAAAAGATTATTTCATTAATATTCGTTGCCTAATAGAAAGGCATTTGTGACATAATACATGTGAATTGCTGATTTGAGAAGGATAAAATGTCTGTCAAAATACATTAACGAAGTAATGACAGTGATACATAAGTGAAAAAGACTAACGGTCTTTTTTATTTTATAAAATAAAAAGCTAATTTTACTTAAAAGATAGCATTGCCTAACGATAAATGACATAAATTTTAAAACTGTTCTGATTAATACAGAAATTAATGATGGCCAAAATGTAGTAATAATGAATATGCAAGATAACAATTACACGAATCACAATTAGAGTGAAGTTAATTGTAATTTTAATGAAAATATGAGTTTTTCTTGATTTTGATAAATAAAATTCGCTTTTTATTTCAAGTTTATAAAATTTCATTCTGAGATAAGAAAATAAAAGAAATAAGTATAAAAATGTGGTTTGTATACATAATGATTTTCTTGCAGATCATTAAGACAAAATAATTATAATCTGTAAACAGAAAAGGACAGAAAAAATATGTAGAGAGAAACTGTGATTGCAACCAAACAAGGAAGTTAAATAGAATAATACAAAAAGCTCAAATTCTGAAATTTATTATTTACCTCGGATTTAAAAGCTCATTGCAAAACGTATTCTTCAAGTCATTCTAAGTATAACTATAAAATTGAAATGTTTTTGAAGTATTTTTCTATTTATATACCAATTCTAATAATATTTTTAAAGACAAAAAATGCTTCTTCCTTCTACAATAATAAAGACTTAAATATTTATTTTTTTCCACTTTTTCGGTACAATTTTTCACTTTTATTTGTGTACTACTTTTAATAACATTTTTAGTTAGAAAAAAAATCTTTGCTTTTTGTAATAAAGGTAAATAAAATATTAAATTAAAAACACTTATATTTATTTTTCCTCCTTTAAGTCATCATATTTTTCATGGTTCTTTGTATTATTAAAATGTTTATCTTAAAATCAATTTTTTTTCTCGAAGTCACCACCAGATGACCCCACACATACAATCACTTACTGAAATGAATCGATTAACTGATAATTAAGCAGTAAAAATGTTAATATATTCTATTATTATCGGGAACATGAAATAGTACATGAATTCAGAACCTAAATACATCATGAATTGTGCAAAATCGGTTAAAACTTCCTAGCTTACAAAAATGAAATAGCTGTTATAAAAAAGGCATGGAAAAACAAAACCAATTGTAAATGTGCCAAACCTTCTCTATGAAATTAAACGCTCATTAAGTTTGTTTTTCTACACGGGAGGAATTATTTACATCTAGTTAATATAATTAAACGAGGCTGAGTTCAGTACTAAAAGTATGGCAACAGAAACGCCTCTTACTAGTTAACTGTAAATAAACCCTCCATTAATGAACTCCCACTTTATGGAAAATAATTAATTATTACCTTGGGATTACGGGCCAGAGCAAAGTCAAGCTATTAAAAGTGTTGCCTACATTAGCAAGAGTATTGAATTACCTTTTTTTTGTTGTTGGTCTCTTAACTTCATTAGTTTAGAAGTTCTTTCCTGTGAAAGAAACAATGTTTTTGGTGCTTGTTATTAAGCGTTAAAGTTTGATCTTTGACCCAACAAAGAAAAACATGATGACACTCTGAGAAAGGATATTTATTTATTTTTGTAGTATGTGAAGGTCGTTGAAATTTAATTCAGTTAAGTGTGCTTCAAAAATTCAGAAACAAAAACTGGTAATGGCACATAATTTGATGCAAATTTGTGTCTATTATAAACTTTTTGATGCTTTCTAACTTCAACAGATTTAATAGATATCAAATATTATAAACTGCTAACAAAAATTTTCAATTAAGATTCAAAAGATATTATAATCCAGTTCAAAGGATATTATAATTCATTTATTTTTAAAAAATTTTACAAACAACGACACATTGAGAAAGGTTATTTATTGTTTTTGCTGTATTTGGAGATCGTTGAAATTTAATTCAGTTAAATGTGCTTTGAAAATTCGAAAAAAAAACTTGTGATGGCAAATTATTTGATGCAAATTTTGTTTATTATAAACTTTTTAAAACTCTCTGAATTCAACAGATTTAATAAATATCAAAGATTAAAAATCTGATATCCAAAATTTTCGAAGTATATTATATTTAATCGGATTTGATTCGTCCTTTTTTATTTCTTAAATTTTTATCTTAATTATATAGTAGTACACTAAAAATGCATTTAATATCGTTGAATGTAATTGTTTATAGTACTTAAAATCTACTTCTTAAAACTGTTAAAAATAATAGCGAAATAAATATAAAAAATTTTTAAGACTTTTCAAAAATAACAAAAGGTTGTAAAGAAATAAGTTTGACATCACTAAATAACTGAATTTATTTGAATTTAAAATATACTAAGAATGGGTTCTATGCAATATCTTAATCCGAAGTTAATGAAGAAATATGTGAAAAATTTGATTAATTTTATTTATAAATTTAATTGAAAATTTTTAATGTCTTTACTTAATGAGCACCTGCTAACCAAGAACTAATTACGTACCAAATTTAGTAGCTCTAGACATAATAGTCTGAGCTCCAGTCTCTTGATCCCTATAGATTGTTTTAACTGATTTTATTGTGATGTATGTCGCATGCTACGATTTACAGATTGTTTGTAAGTTTATAATCTATATCTATACTTATAAATAAAGCTCAATGTGTGTGTGTGTGTGTGTGTGTGTGTGTGTGTGTGTGTGTGTGTGTGTGTGTGTGTGTGTGTGTGTGTGTGTGTTGGCGCTCTACAGGCCAGATCTTTTGACCTACAGCTTCCGAATTTGGTACATGTATACCTTAGAGGTCGGGAATGTGAACCTGGGATCCCTTTTCTTGAATTTTTAATTTGAATTTTAATTATTAATTAAAAACTAACTTTCCCGCTAAAAAAATCTTCCATTTTCCCCACCGCCAAATGAGTAAGGCATCATTTTTTTCCCCAAACAGTAATGAGGCTAGGGTTAACATTTTTCGGCCGATTATTTCAAACGATTCTGTTTATTTTCTTAATGTTTTATGCATTTAAAATTAAATATTGTTAATTAATCCATCCTTCAGATTCTTTCTGAAGTACTTTTGAATTAAAATAACACAGAATAAAGGAAATTAAAAATTTCTAATATGCATAGTGTTACCCCAACTGACGTAGAAAAATTCACGCATTTGCTTTACCGTAACTGGCGTTGAAAATTCACGCATGCGCATTGTGTTCTGATTGTTTACATGACAACCCTTATCAACGGATGATTTAAATTATTTTTAGGTTAGTTGCATGCTTTTGTAATTAAATTGTATTTATGTTAGTCATATAATTTTTTGTATATGCTTATAGTTTTAAATAGTTTTTTAAACCTGTTTTCGACCGATTATTTTAAACGATTCATTTTATTTTCTTAGTGTTTGATGCATTTAAAATTGAACTTTGTTAATTAATCGATCTGTTCATGATGAATCTGAGAAAATTTTGTTGACAAATTCTTGAGATATTACATAAATTAAGAAAGATATTCTTTAGTGTCCATAAAATTTAAACGCTCAGTTACTCTGTTGTCAGTAATCATATTATAAAAAAAATGCTTTGTTTCATTAAAAAATATTATTATATTAATTGCAGATTAATTCTTTCCACTTTAATTTAAAGCATAAATTCTACGAGAGGTAACAGAAAATTAGAGAGATACATATTATGTTATGACTGAAGGGCTTTATAATATTATGAGTGAATTATATGACTATCAAAATTTGAAGTTTTAATATATTTTGATAAAGAATCTATTAAAGTAGGAATTGCATAAAATATTTAATTATTAAAATTTAAACGAACATTAAGATTGGCAAACCGGCTGGTCACTAATATGTTGAAAATCTAATTCAATTGGTTTTATTTCAATTGATGGAAAGAAGAATTATGTAAAAGCAATGATATTATGCTTTTACCTGATTAAATATATTAAGAACACTGGAAATAAGACCAATTCGGTCAGAAAAGATTCATTTTTACTGATTTACTCGCAATGATTAATTATCCCTAATATTGATTTTGGATTATGCCCAAAAGCTTATCGCTTTTATTCATATAATGTGTTTCAAAGCAATATTTTGATACTTTAGTCGTTCTGAGAATATACAATTCTTCTAATACGTTCCAAAGCAATATTTTAATTCTTAGTAGTTCTGAAATCATATTTATATACATTATTCAATTTAAAACTAAAATTATTAAAATGCTTAAATGATATTTTTCATGTTTTTTCACAGCATTTTATTCATAATAAAGCCATTATATTAATATGACAATTATTAAAATTTAATAAGTTAGGCTTTGGTTTCAAATTTAAATTTTAAAATTCCATACAAAATTTTAATTAAATTTATACTTAATTTTTAATTAATGTTTTTTGGCTATTATGTTATGGTTTGTGATCTCATCAAAATGATTTTTCTTATGCAAGATTTAATTTATAATTGAATTAAATTCAAGTCTTTATCATTTACTTAAAAAGTAAATAATCCTTCTTTATATGAATTTATTATTCTTGTCTTTAATTTTATAAATCTTTATTCTTTCTTATCTCTATTCTTTCTTATATTATTTTCTAAAAATATTTGGATAAATTATTATTTAATTTTCAAGCATATAAAGGAAAAGAAAATAGAAAAATTAATTCACTTTAAGAGTTATTTTTCAGAACAACAATTCGAATAAATAGGAAAACCGGTAATCGAATATCAAATAAAAAATAATTCTAGTAATTAAGTAAATAGATTGGAATTAAATAGTTTAATAAACAATATTATATGGGTATAGAATGCTTCGAAATTTTGTTATTTATCTAACTTTCTAGAAATACACATACTGCTCAGCAATTCGCCATGATGATGCCACCTCTATAGCTTCTTATATCATAATTATATTACCCAATCAAATTCAAATGAAAATATTATGAGAGATACTTATGTTGCTAGAAATGGGCATTAAGCAAGAACTTCGGGTAAACAATCTGTTTTCAATGGCGAAATTTTTTTTTGCCGCCATCATGTTCGGTTGCATTGATCAAATCACATTTCTTTTAACGCCAAATACACATTTTCAAGGGAATTTATAAAAGTTTCCTGATGGTAAGGCGACTGAATACTAGTTACATATAAAACTAAGAAGAAAAATGGCAAACGTGTATTATCTGGTTAGTTGAAAAAAAAGGTTTCTTCTCACACAAACCAAAAAAATAAGGCGTTTGTTAGGAATTTTTAATACAAAAGTTGTATGGAAATGTTGAATGGCAAAAATATACAAGACGTTCTTATTTCTGATGCTCGATAGAAAAATGGAAATTCAGATCAAATGCTAATTTTCTAATAGATTCTGAAAAAAAGTATCGAAAAATATATGATTGATTACATAATCGAATTGCTTGAAAAATCAAGAAACAGAGTTGCTATTCCGTAGAATTCCAATACTTCTTTACAGTTTACTTAGTCGTCAAGTAAGATGTTATTTTAATACTTCGTTCCTGAAAAAATATCATCGTATTTTCGTTATGTATTAAAGTATTTCGTCTGCAAACTGTATCTTGTTGAACATCAGAAATTTTATCTTTTGAATCGATAACTTAAAACAGAATATTTTTTAATAATTTTCAAGTACAGAAATATTAAATATTGCAGTCAAAATATAAAGAATTAGATATTTTTTTCTTTTTATTACAAAAATTTATTTAACTTGAATTGTTTCATATTTGTAAGAGTGGAAATTTGTAACCATTATTTGTCTCACTTCCTCATCTGGAATAAGATTCCCGAATTTTGTTTGCTTTCAATAAGATAACACCATTTTTTATATTTTCAAATGTTAATTATCATATAGTTATAAATCATATATTTATAATTCATATATTCATAATTTATTATAAATATTAAAGAATTGAATTAAATTAAAAATTTCATATATTTGTAATTTATTATAAATATATGATGCATTTTAATTTAATTAAATTTTTAATATACATAATCAATTATAAATGTATGAATTATAAATATATTATATATAATTTACAAATATATGGTAATTAACATTGTAAAAGTGCAAATTTGTAATAGCTTTTTTTCTCTCACTTGCTCATCATGAATAAGATTCCTGAATTTTGTATATACGTGTGTATTCGGTGAGAGTACACTATTTTTATATTTTCAAATGTTAATTATTATATATTTGAAAATTATATATCATATATTTATTAATCATATATACACATAACTGTAATTAATTTTACATATTAAAAATTAAATTAAATTAAAACGCATCATATATTTGTAATTTATTATAAATATCATGCATTTGTTTCATATTTGTAAACATGGAATTTTTGAATCGTTTTTCTCTCATTTGCTCATCGGTAATAAGATTCCGGAATTTTGAAAACTTATGTGTTTCCCAGAAGAGGACAAATGCTAACTATCATTTAATTACAATGTAATTCCGGATGCCTGATGCCACCTTATAATTCACAGAAAACTGGGCTTTTAAAACTTTTTTTTAATTAAATCTATTGAACTTCTTATTCCTTTGCTCAGAAACTCGTTTTATCTAAAACGTATAATTTTATCCTTAACATAATAAGGCCACTGTCAACTGGTGGTAAGTTCTCGTCTACCGGATTCGGGGATTCCAGGTTCAAGACACGATTCCACCGAACTGTCGTGTAAGCTTGTCAGGTGCACATTAAATCCGTAGAAACCAAATGTCCTCAAGCTGTTGTAGTGTGGAAGTTTGGAAACGGGGATACCAGCTCATGTGTCATCCTCGTCATCTGACATGGTTCAAAGTTACGAAGTCCATCCCAATATAACCTTAATGTTGCTTTAAAATTGGACGTTAATAAACTTAAACTAAACATTAACATAGTAATTCGATTATGATTTCACGACATCTCGTATATTCTATTGCGATAGAAGAGATAATTACATTTTATTTATTCCTCATTACCATAAGTCTTTTCATTAACATGTTCTATTGCAAGTGAGTAGGGATAATATGGGAAAATATTAATTCATATTTTATGATATATCCCAAGAAAAATTAAATTTTAGCGCTTAGATACATAATTCTTTTAAAAACCTGAATGAAAGAAACATGTACTAGTATAAAGTGGCAACTGATTTTCGTTTTGATTCAGGCGAATGTATTTGATGGACGACTGAAAAGTATGAAAAGAAAATGCAGATTGTGAAGAAATAATATTGTACTAAATTCGATCATGTTTTTCCTTTCATCTCATTGATGATAGATCTTTAATCCGGTTTTATGAGTGTGCGAAATGTAGAGATTTGATAAACTTGGATTCATGTTCATCTCCATCCTGATTAAAATAGACACGTCCGTTATTACAGAGTTACATCACACTCGCCAACTCACCAGACTTGGATTATATAACATCTAATACGTTTTAAAGACAATGTGTTAAATTATATCTGCGTCTAACAAAAAAAATGAAATTAGGTTTATAACGTGAAGTTCTTGAATTATGAAATTTTTCTTCCGCTTAATAAGAGACATTAGTTACGATCAAATACTTTTATCTACTACTATTTTATTATATAACTAATTAACTATTTTACTACTATATTTATTACTACTACTATTATTTCTATTTTACTATAGCATTAAACTAACACTTTTAACGATGAGTAGTTTTTATATCTATTTTAAAATTTTAGATTAGTTATGTTTTAATTTGTATATTCAGCTTCATTTTTGGTAAGATAATATGACTAGGAAATCGAGATGGAAAATCCTTTGTCTGTAGAAATCAATAAAGTAAAACTCCTCCCGATTACCTGCGAAGTTTGGCAGCACGTCAACCACGGGTGTCTGATTCGGCCAAAAATCGGAAACAGAATGCAAATCAACATGAAACACCTTGGAACAGATTTTAATTACAGTAGTCACACGCATGCAATTTTGGTTCGATAAATAGTAGATTTCTATATTTACTGCAAATAATTATAATGTCTAACAACTATTAATCTAAACATTGCAATTTCTTTGTAAATATATTACATATTTTGCATTACTTTTAAAGATCAGAGTACCCCTTAGTTCTAAAAATAATAAAGATGAAAAAATATCTTTATGTGTGTAATTTGACCTAGATATGGTGCAAATATACTTTGAAAGAAGTAAATGTGCCCTTTCGGGTAATATCCTTGAGATAACAATTAAAAAGTTGATTCATTAAAAAGTAAATAAAATTTTGCCTTCTTTCTGCTCTAACATCTAAAAATGTTACAACACAAGATAGATTTTCACATCATTTTAAAACTCAAAGGATTATCTTTTCTATTATAACAATTTTTAATCGTTTATATTTTCATTTTTTTTAAATTCTAAAAATAAATAGTTTTAAGCTTATTTTTCATCAATATATTTCATATAAAGTAAAAATTAAATTTGAGCTGCATGATGCGCTTACAGGAGAAAAATTAGCTTTCATCAAAGTGTTACCTGTCAGGCTGACAAACACTTAAATTGAAAAATTATTCACACTAATTAATTCTCGCTGCTAGAAAATTATAATTTTTTCCGTCATGAAAACAATTAATCAGGTATTTGATTTTTCATATTTGGTTCCAATTAATCTGAATAATTAGAATGCTACTGAATGTATTTTAATGTCTTTTTTATTCAAATTTCACCATATTATTATAAATTAAAGATGAATACCCGTTGATTCATTTTCCAAGAAACAAAATCTTTCATCTCAAAAACATCTCATTTTTGTCTCAAGATTAAACATATTAAAGATGTTTTCAAGAGGTAGCGTAATATTACTCCAGAAAACCGATGAAATTGATATAAATAATCTAAAACTAATATTTGTTTCGAAACATATACTGATTTCGGAAACATATTGATGAAATTCGTGGTTGAGATGTTATTTTCAGATAAGAATCGACATTGGTGAAATATTATTAAAAACTTTTGAGTCGTGGCGAAAGTGTTAAGAAAATCTCATGAAGAAAAATATAGTCTATTAATTTCTTAAAAACTAAGCAATAAGGGAAAATGGAGTTATTTTATTGAAAACAGTACCTATTTTCATAAATTTTAAGAACTGTTGAAAAAAATTTGTAACATTTCAGATGTTTCATCGCACCAAAAAAAATATTATATGCATATCATTTCTTTATTAAAACTATCATTCTGTTTATTCTTAGTTATATTATTTATTTAATTCTTTACTAACCAACTTTGGTAATTTATTGTTCGTTATAATTATTTGTTCCAAAAGAAAGAGCATAAAATAAACAGATAGTATATACATTCTGGTATAGAAAGAATATAGAATAGCAAAAGAGTGAGAATTAGTATTTAAAAAATAATATATTTGAATAAGTATAAAGAAATATTCGAAAAAACAAAAAGACAATTTAAAGTTAAACAGGAAGGCTTGCATTTATTTATGTATATTATATATGATGATAGTGCTGCAGATTTTTCCCATCTTTTGACAGCTTTCTTTCTTCCAAATAGTTTAAAAACATCTATCATTTAGATTTTCCAGTTTGAAAAATAGCACACTACCCTTGAACGCATTTATTTTCTGACTTGCATATAATATCATGTCAGTTTATAAGAACAAAAATAAAAAAAGTGAAATCTGCTATCGTAAATTTCAAGATATCATGTGAGAACATTATTTTTTTTTAAGTTACACGATATCAATCCGACAGAAAAACATTATGTTCTCACATGACTCATATTTCGCAATCACCCACATTTTGAAAAGCGATGATTTTTTACCATCTCAAAATCAATCGAATTCTAAATTTTTTTAGATTCTCTTTACCATTCCCCCCCCCATTTCCATTTTCTTCTCTGTGCTCTTTCGGTCGATAACTTCTTACGACACTGCCTTTTATTAATCAGACAGGAAAATCGAGTACATAGTGGACATTCCTGCCAAGTTGTAACTTTTTTTAGCGATAAATCGTCAAATGTGACAACAACATTTCTAATAATTTCTTTCCTTTAACATTTTCTAATAACTTTAAAAACGAAAACTCAATGCCTCAAAAGCGATAAATCGTCAATTTTTCGCCCGTATATTTTGAGGCTTCAAGAACTCCAAACCAAAACAACAAATTGTTTTCACATGATAATATTTCTCTTTTCAAATAATGCAACTCACATCTGGTACCTCAAATTCTACTACCGATAAATCTTTATATAAATCAAACTGACATTTAACTCTTTCAAAGGCAAAGAATCAACAATTCCGTTTCGCGTTACCACGAAGCCTTTCTTTAAGAAATGCATATTGTTCGTTCCAAATGCATTCTTACGTTTAATCCAAACCAAAATGAGAAGAAAACTTATACCTTAATATCTTAAAAGATCCAAACTATGCTGAGAAAAATTTCTACTTCTGCGCTATTGCCATGTTGTTTCAGCAATTACTTAGTCTTAATGCATGGCTTTCAGATCGATAGTTTCAGCTGGCGTATAAAGCTAGATATGCGGGAAACTTCTTGCAGAAAAATGCTCAGTTGTTTCTCGCAGTGAAATTATTACCAATTATTTAACCGTGTACATCTTTCTGGCATACGATAGCTAACAAATATAATTCTATTCCAGAATCAAATAATAATTCATTCGTTATCGTAAATTATTTCTTATTCTCATTTAGAAATCATTACTATAATGGTGCTAAAAATATAAAATTTAGCCAATTCTTTGTATGAAACGATTATTCTAATGCAGATTATATTTAAATTATCGAACGGAATATGCTTTAGCTGAATCTACTCTATATATATAACAAGTAATATATAACAAGTTATAATATATATATAAAAAAAAAATTTAAGTCAATTCCTACTTAGGTCAACAAAAAATTTCTTATTTTAGTTACTTTTAATTAAATAATTACAATTAATATAAATATGCATATACACATGACAGAATGCAATATTAAGTGGCAAAATAGAAAACGAATTCCCTTGCAATCTCAGAGCTTGGCGACATGGCGATGGATTTGGCAAGTTTGGCTACCAAATAGAAATTATTGGACAAATTTAATTAATTAATTAATATTTGAAAAAAAATGTATTAACGTCATGTGTCATCCACTATAAGTTTTTTAAAAAATGTATTTCAACTTGAGTGGATGAATAAAAAGTATTTTATTAACGATTGAAAATTTGAACAAGATTATACACTGGTGTGTAAAACTTAAGCAACAATGCAAATTTTAAGCAGATAGCCATGAAATTGCAGAAAAGGAGTTCTTGCAATCAGTACAATGAACACGTAATTCAAGAGAAAGGTCATGCGTATGTAAATATCAGGAACAAAACGTCACAGGCGACGTGAACGTACGCAAAACACGTGCAAAAGGCGCGCGCAGCTCAACACTACAATAAAAGGAAAGACGGGGACGCAATTAAAGACATTCGCTGCAAGTGCACGTGAGTTAATTCGTGAAATATGGCTAGCAGAAATCACGTGGAAGAATGATTGGAAAGCTGGAGGAGGGGCGTAGTGTGACCAGTGTAGCTGAAGAGTTCGGAATCAACAAAAGTGTCATTTCGCCACCTTGGAAAGCCTTCCAAACCACAGGTACAGCTGTGAGAAAGGTTGGTAGTGGCCGCCCCAGGAAAACAACTAAAGTGGATGACCGACATATCGTCCTGCAGGCGAAAAGAACCCGAAACCAGTCATCAAGCGCCATTGCTCAGCAACTGTATGCAGCAACGGGGCGACAAGTGTCGCGTTTTACTGTGTTCAGACGCCTTCACAAAGGTGGCCTATTCGCCCATCGTCCTGAACGCTGCATCCCTTTGACGGTTTCCCACCGGCGGCACCGTTTAGAGTGGTGCAGGGAGCACAAAAACTGGACATCTCATCAATGGAGTCGTGTCCTCTTTACAGATGAGAGTCTTTTTAGTGCCCCAAGCGATTCCCAACGCCAGTTGATTTGGAGAGAGGTCGGGACACGGTTTCATCCCAGTAACATCACGGAAAGAGACCGTTTCGGTGGTCCTGGAGTTGTCGTCTGGGGAGGCACTAGCTCCCCAGGCGGACTGAGCTCCATGTTTTCGACAGAGGTTCTGTAACTGGAGATCGCTGTTGTCAGGAGGTGATCCTTCCCCATGTGCGTCTGTTCCGAGGTGCCATTGGCTCAGACTTCGTTTTTATGAATGACAATGCACGGCCACACAGAACTCATGCTGTTGAGGAGCTCCTGGAAAGTGAAGATATCACTCGAATGGATTGGCCCGCGTTCTCCCCTGGTTTAAATCTGATAGAACATGTGTGGGATGCTTTGGGGAGACGTCTTGCGGCACGATTACATCCTCCTGGGAACACCCGACAACTTAAACAGATTCTGATTGAGGAATGGGCACTCTTACCTCAAGAACTGTTGGACAACCTGGTGCTGAGTATGGGGAGACGGCGCGAAGCAACCATTGCAGTAAGGGGAGGGCATATCCCATACTAAGGAACATCTGCTTGCTGTTTTTCCTCTTGGACAGACAATCATGTGTAACGATACTACGAGTTCAATAAAGCCTTTTTTTTTGATTCCATACTGTATGCATTGTATTCATTTCTGCTCAACTATGCTTTCGTCATTCTTTCAGAATAAAATGCTGTATCTCATTTCTGAATTTCATGTCTCTCAGATGATTTCTCGTGAAGTTATGGCAAAAAACATACCTGTTGTTTAAGTTTTGCACACCAGTGAATATAGGGAAAGCGTGAACTAAAAGTATGAATTGAAAAAGACAAACTGAAATCTATTACATTTTGTTCTTATAAAGTACTTTCATCGTGGTTTAATTTAGATCCTAAATTATGATTTGCTATTAATATTTTCAGAGTTCACCAAAGTTTAATGTAATATTTTCTTTCTTTTAATAATATATTAAAACAATTTCAATATAATGTTGAAAGTTTTGAAATTATTAAATCATTTCAGTTTTTCATCAGTGTATGGCAGGATGATCTAAGCTGCAAAATGCTGCTTAGGCTTAGGTTAATTTTAAATGGGTGACTTTTATTTTTGTCATTTCGACTGTCAGCGTCGGTTTTATTTGACAGAAAATCTTGAATGTTTTCTGCAAAAGGAACTATTTAATACCACATCAATTATTTGTATTTGAAAACGTCAAATAAATAGAAATGCTTGATATAATCATCAGTAAGTATGTCGAAAGAGAAACTACGCGTTAAAAAGAAAAATTATGGCAATACTTTGTACTTTTTAAAAACATTTTATCAAATTCAGTGTTAAACCTTCGGATGAGTATTATTTAAGGTTCAGTCACAAATATTTATTTATTTTTAAAAAAATTATTGTCAATTATCTAAAAAGAAACTTGAAAAATAAGCTGTATATGTTTCTTTTCAATTCTGTAATTGATTATCTTTACTATCTAATTCTTAACTAAGATTCCAATTAAAGAATTATTTAAAGCAGAATTAGCGTACGACTCGGAGTAATTTAGTTCTATATGAAATCAGTTATTGTGAAGTGCTTAATACTGTAATATTCACATGAATAGCTAAAGTTTAATATAAACTTAAAATAATACGTTACGAAAAGGAAAAATAAAAATTAATTTTTTCGCTTTATAAGGGTTAATAATTTTTAATAATTTAATAATAATTTTTAATAATAATTTTTTTAATAATTTTTAATAATTAATAATTTATAAAATTTGTTTCGTAGTGAAAAATATTTATAAAGATTTTTAAAAAATAATCTGAGAATATGTATGACGAATCATTCGTATTCAGAAAAGACTTCATTCTTATGACTCAAAAGCCTTTATTAGAATTGTGCTAATTTTGCTTGATTCTTATCTTGCATTAATCGTAGTCATTTAGATATAGAAAAATTTTGATTTCTTTTAAGTAATTCCCGATAGATTATGCCAATGAAATGCGTAAATTTCGCTATACAAATAATTTGAAACGAAGTCTAAACAACTATAAATTGTGATTTTTGCAGATAAATTTAAATATGAAATATTTATCTCATTAATGTGAATGGATAATTTATAAGTTAATTTCCTTAACTTCATCATTAATGTAATATAATCAATTGTTTCTGATTAACAAATCTGAATTATTTAATTGTCCATAACCAAACATTTTATTATTAAATTAATCTACATCTTTTGATTAATAATTCTAGCAATATTTTATAAAATCTTTTGAATATTATTTTAAATACCGCATTTGCTTATTCAAATGAATAAAATTTCATTTTCGATAAAATGCTCTGGAAAATAATAGAAAGAGAAATAATGCAAAGCATTTAAAATAAGAACGTTGCGTTTCAACCCAAGGTTTCACCATCTTCCATGACATTGCAGCTCTCGTCCTACAGTTTGAAAAAATAAATTATTCAATTCTTAACCTGGGAGATTTAACTGTAACCTCATAGTTTTAACTTTAAAGCTTTCTTGTGTATTTACGCGATATTCTTTAATTTTTGCATTTGGGATTGTGTGTTTGTGGTGCACTTGTATTAATATGTTGTTTCGGTAAACATGTTGCAACCTATGAGGTTACTTTTCTATACTGTGGCACTTGTTTATAGTAGCTCAGTAAACATGTTTATATTTAAAGCCTCATTACAAGAAAGAAAAAAAAGATTTTCAAAACGAATGAAATGTTTTTTATATTGGAAGTTCGTTCAATCGCATAAGTAATTATTTTTAATTCAAAATTTTGAGAGAAAACTCTAGATAAATTCTACAGAAAGGTAACAAATTTGGTATCTAATATTCATGTGCTTACATTTCAGAAAAGTCAAGTGGTTGAAAGTAATAAAATTTCTGTTCATTTTTGTAACTTGCGCAATTAAGTTAAAATATATTGATCAACATGGATTATTTCCGTTATAGAAATACCTCTAAAAATGCATTATTTCATTTTCTACTGTGGAATGATTCTTTTTTAGAAATTGTACTTAATAATAAACCCTAAACTCGGCGCTTCACGATTTTAAATCCTTTCAGGTATGATTTTTTTAACGAAAAATCTACTTTCTTTAAAAAATCTAATAATAATCTTATCACGAAAAGTCCAGCCTTTTTTCAGAACTATATCTGTCTTTTTATTGTATTCATATAGTAAAAATCCTTTTATCGTCTGAAATAAGTTTAATAAAAATTAAAATATCAATTTGGCAATGATTTTAAAAACAACGATAGTCAAATTTGCCCATAAGTTTGAAATATTTGTTTATAGTCCTGCAAATTTTATTCACAAATTCTGAAATATAGGAGAGGTTTAAAGATCATTTTAAGATATAATTAATTAAATGGTTAATTTTTTATTAATAAAAATTAAAAATAAATTAAATTGATAGTTCTGATATAAATTGTCTCTCTGCTTCTAAAGTTTTCTCTTAGAATTTTGCCCATGTGTTTTAGCAAAAGTCCTTTGAACGTATTCTTGTTAAATTAAAATCCTTTAATTAGAATTAATTTTAAAAGGAATAAAAACAATTTTAATTAATAGCAATTGAAAGAAATATGGAGCAGAAATGCAGTTGATATCATTAAAATAGTAAAATTTTGAATTTGTGTTGAAGAACATATGTGAAGACTTCAAAACTTAAGACAAAATAAGTTTGAAGACTTCTCTTGAAGAATAAATGTGCCAAATTTGGTTGAATTCGGTCCAATTTTGTAGATCACGCACATCAATATGTACCCATCACGCACATCAATATGTATGTTGGAACGCACATCAATATGTACCCATAATGACTTTTATTTAGATTAAGATTATTTGTTTTATGCATATAAAGAACGACACTGTTCTTAGTGAAAAGTTACGTCTGAAATTAGGTATTTTCGGCACACTTTTGACACTATAGATCTCGAATGGTTAACGATTTCCCAAATGGAATGTCTCATGTGACTGACTTCTATCATTCCAGGTTCAAAATCTGTTCATTCCTATAGTGTTCCCTCCCTCTGGTGTAATGTGGAAGTTTGGAAATTGGGTGCCAGTTCAGATGTCTTCCTCGTCATCTGACCGCGGTTCAAAATAGCCCTAGTGTACTCTAAAATTGGACATTAATTTAGTTTAATTAAGTTGTATTTAACTTAACCTGTCTCGTGGCCATAATCAAGTCAGAAACCTTTTCACACGAATCACATGACTCCAAATAAATCCCCTCCCTAATGTACTGCCCATTTATATATTTTGTAAAGTAATAATACTGCTATTTGTATATCTGCATATAGCTATACCGTGACTCTTGTCTTCTCAGTGTACATACGAATACTAACAAATATAAAGGAGAATATACTTTTTGGTTTGGAGAATAGACACCGATAATTCGGTTTTATCAATTTAACTTAGAAAAATACTTTTCAATATGCAGAATGATTGCCCTAATTATCACTACATCACTCATCATAATATATGACGCATTCGAATATGGGAATAATAAGAACCAATCATCGTTTTTTGGAAATCTATGTAATCAAATATAGAGATTAACAGAAGTAATACTAAAATATCTGAAAACTCAGATGGATATTCTATGCACTGAATTATTTATTGCTGAAAATACAAGACCTGTGTGATCTACTGTTGCTGTGTTGAAGGATAAAATTATATCCTTCTACGTCGACAAGGTTTTCGTTTTGTAACTCAAGAATAGCTGAATTTGAACTTGATTTTACTGGAGATACAATGTTTATGAGTGACTCGCATACACTATATACGATAAGGTGAGTTGTGAGGCACTTCACGGCAGTTTGATGAGTAAGTTTGGCAATTTGAGTGTCAAATTTTAAGAAATGGTTTTCTTGATTTTTATCTCATTTTAAAATTATGAGATTCTTTCTCAAAAGATCTAGTATCTTTCTAAAAGTGACTCCAATCCAAGAAATCAATCAATGTGATTTATATATCTTAAAGTGAACAAAGAATACGGACGTGTAATTTACTGTATATTGCTTTATTTGAGAATCTACTAACTTAATAAGCAGCTAATATTTATTACTAATTATAAATATTTACTTTAATCGTAAAGTAATCTACTTAATCTAATTGTTTTAAATTAAATTATTTAGTTAGCTTTTTCTGCATTAGTTTGAATTTAAGAATTCTTTCAATGTAGTTTTCGAAAATGACTTTAGTTTGTTCTTGTATAAAATCGATAGACCGCAATGCATTAAAGCTTTTTCCAAAGGATATCTGTAAATTTCGAAGGATATCAGTTTACAAGTATTCAAAGGATGTCAGTAAAAAGAGATTCACAGAATTAATGATATTCTTCCTTTTGTCTTTCTGTCAGTTTCTTTAGATATATTCGCAATTATTTGACATTTTTTCTGTGTATTCAGTTTCTTTTAGAATGCTGTTTTTATTCTTTTAAAGTGTTGCGCTACTTTTTCCCAACAAAATTAGAATTAAAAAATGATAAACAATTAAAATATAATTTTTTATTATAGTACAACAAAACTACTTTAAAATATGCTGACGAATATTTTGAATTTATGCTAAAAATAAGATATTAAGTTTCAAACTGACACGTAAACATAATATATTTATATTAACTAAAATGTATTCCTGTATTCCATAGAACTTTCAATTTTACACAAAGGATAATTTTCCAGAATAGTTTGCAAAACTTTTTAAATCTTATGCGTGTGTGCGTGCGAGCGTGCAAAAGTAGAAATTATTTTCATTTCTGTTATTTTCTACGTTTTAATTTATAACCTTACTTTGCTATCATAAATATTATGAAATTTTGAAATTATTTTCCCTAAATTCACGACCTGCCAATTCCGCTTAAAGAAAACCAAAATTTTTTTAAGTAACGATTAATTGATAATTAATTCCAGAAAATATCAAAATAAAGTCTTAAGAACTACTTGACTGTATTTCAAAATCGGTCTTGCGTTTTAGGGCAAAAACTATAAAATTCCGTTTTTACAAACATGAAACAAATCAATCTAAATAATAATATGACGAATATCAGTATTTTCAAAGGTCAAAAATCGTATCAACATTTTCTATAGCGCTTCAAAATAATTTCATTTCCCATATTACACTTCAGCATATTTAATGTCAGCATATTTATACGATGCATACATAGATGATACATTGTTATAGTAAAATTAATTGATGCCCTTGAAATTCAAGGATACTCTTAAAGAGCTAACATTTAGAAAGATAATTATGTGGGCAGGAAACGAGCTGCATAAATTATGGAAAATTTAGCATCTTGCGGTTGTGGATGGCGAAAGGACACGCTTGACCTACAAAGAGAACTGCTTTGAATTGTGTCCGGTTGTTGTTAGAGACAGGTAATTAAGGAATATTGCGGTAGGTCTGCAGAGGGATAAAGGATGTGGTACGCCATTAAAATATTCGAGCAAAAGGGTTGAAATTCATACTCAAGGGATAAAACTGATTTATTCCGCATTAATCAACTTGTAGCATAAATGTAATGGAATATAATAATCAATTCAAAAATATTCTTACCTGATGTGTAATTATTTTGGAACATAATAACAAATATGCATTTCTGTTTGAGTAAGTTACATGGAATAAAAGAAGCAAATTTTTTTAAAAGGTATTTTCTTAAAAAATTATGTGTCAGGAGTATATTAATCAAATAAAAACAATTTTATTTAATAAATAGTGGTATGTAAATAATAATCACATAAAATGCATTTTGGTTTGATAATTAAGTTGTATGAAGAATATTAAATATATAAAAATATTTTTTGAAACAATAATGGATTTGATCATAATAATCAAACAGAAAAATTTCTTTTAAAAAGGTAAATGATATGGAACATAATAACTAAATAAAACCATATTTTTATTTCATTAGTATACGATATGGAAAATAATAATCAAATAAAAGGCATTTTTGATTGGTGAATAAATCGTGTGGAACATAATAATCAAATAAAAATATTCTGCTTAGTAAATAAGTAGTATGGAATACAATAATCAAATAAAAAGCATTTTTTATGATTATTAAGTAGTTGGGAATTCAATGGAATGTAATAGAATATAATAATAAACTAAAAAACATTTATATTTGATGAATAAATAATTTGGAACATAATAACAAAAATACATTTCTTTTTTGAATCAAACAGAAATGTATTTTTGTTATTATGTTCCAAATTATTTACTCATCAAATATAAATGTTTTTTAGTCTTAAAAATGTTTTAGTTTTTAGTAAAAATGTCTTTAAAAAATTGAATATTATGTTCCATTCAACTGAATCGTTGAATAAAACATAATATTCAATTTTTTAAAGACATTTTTTTTAATTTTGTGATAGAAGTTTAATTATTGAATAAAAATTTTATTTGATAAATAAGTGGTATGGAACATAATAATGAAATAAAAAGCATTTCTGTTTGATAATAAAGTCTCTTAGAACATTATAAATATATAAAAGTATTCTTTTGAAACAATAAATGGGTTTGAACATAATAATCAAATTAAAAAAATTTCTTTCTAAAGGGTAAATGATATGGAACATAATAATGAAAGAAAGCAAAACTTTATACTTCATCAGTATATGTTATAGAAAATAATAATCATATAAAAAGTATTTCTGATGGTGAATAAATCATGTGGAACATAATAATCAACAAAAATATTCTGCTTGGTGAATAAATGGTATGGAATAATCCAATAAAAAGCATTGGTGTTGATTATTAAGTGGTATAGAATGCAATGATCTTGCAAAGAAACATTTATGTTTGATAAGAAGTATAGAACATAATAAATGGAAAATCTATTGAATATAGTTACAGAATGGAATATATTGATCAATTCTAAAACGAATATTCATATTTAATTATTGGGATGGGTTAATGTTTATCAATTTCCAAAAATAAAGCATACTTCTTTTACTTAAACATTGTTTATAATGTTTAAACTGAAATAAGTGTAAAGAAATCGATTACTGAATTAAAATCATTTGAATTTTAAAAGATGAAGATTGGAAAATTGATAAAAAATGGCAGTCAAACACCCCAAACATATATTCAACTGTATATCGTCTGCTTTCTTTTATATATATAATGAAAAAACATTTTGCATTTGAGACTAAATTTAAAAATTTAATAGTAACGAAATTTTTATATCAGAATATAAAAAAGAATCAAAATAATTAAATTGTATTGTATCAATAAATATTATTGTGTGATAAAAAATATTAATATAATGAATGATTTTATGTTTTTTGAGCGGAATCCGCAGAGAAAAGTATTTGGAAACATTTAAGTATTTCTTTCTAAAAATTTGAAGACATTTTAAGATATTATAATGGAAAATATTCTTTTCTGTTTTCTCATATAAGAATTATACAGACAAAAAAGAATTGTAATCGTTAAAAATTTCGAACTCGAGGGTTTGATGAATCTCGGCGTTTTAGATCTCTCCGTTAATACTTAGAATTCGTAAAACACATTTTTGAGATTTTATCTGTCTGTCTGTCTTTAAACATGGAAGCTTCAAAATGTTTTGAAGTAAATATATGAGAATTAGCTGACAGCAAATTTTCCATTCTAAGAAAAAGTCCATTCTAAGAATGCCTGTTTCTTTGTCTGATCACGCACAAATGAGCATGATAACTTGAAAAATATGGCGATAGACACATGAAATTCGGAATACTGGAAATATCTGTAGCGCAGATCCATATCAAATTTTGAACCAAATTCGGCAAGGGATTGATCATTTGTCAGTCTGTCCTTTCGCATACGTGGAAATGCTATAACTCACAGAATTATAACGACTTAAGTGAAATTCGGCATACAATTTTAGCACCTGAAGTGTATATTATCGTCGAATTTAAACTAAATATGTCAAAAGGGATGATTGTCTGTTGGTCTGCCATTTCGAATGCATATAAATATGGTAAAATACATCCTCAAAGCACTCTATTAAAGACAAGAATTTTGTTTAGGGACAAAAAGAATGAATCATTATGACTCTAGGAATACCGAAAAAGAAAGATGCATCGATAAAATAACTAAAAATGTATAATCTAGCTTCCACCCAAAAACAATATGTTACGGAATGTTGTTGCAATATTTTTCCTTTGTTCTTACTGGCTCTTTTCCTTCCTTATCGTCTTTGTTATTGTTTTTATTTTGTTCTACTTTTCCTTCACCAGCATTGACTTGTCTTGAAAAAGGGGTGCAAGAAAAATAAAAATCTTTGCTTCATCGAAGACAAAGAAATTGAATTAGATGGAAAAACACATAATTAATCCATTACAAGTATGATTTGGTAAAAGAGCTTGATGTAATCGACAGTAAAGCTCAAAAACTTTGTCTTTTATAGGTTAGTAATTCTTTTATAGGTTGGATTAGAATTATGGCAAAAACGCATCTTCCAAAGAAAGTGGTTGTTGAGTTTCAGAAAACTAAAATAACGGAAAAAATATAAAACGTCATTCACTGATTATATTTTTTTAATTAAAACTAAAAAAACGTACTTTTTGTTTTCTTCATGTTCTCTCGGACATTTTTTGGTTATTTTATAATCTTCTAGAGAGCCGCTTTGCAAATTTACATCCGCTAATTTGCATTTATACCCATTGAAGGTGAAAAATATTAACTTTTCAATAACTTGTAGAGTATTCCTGAGTATAGAATTAAGCAATAGTAATGTAAATGCTAGAAATGACTACACTTCACTTACCAACTAGTGAGTAATGATCGAACATCAGCAATTTTGTTTTTCTATTTATTCGGTTACGCTTGGAGCTCTGCCGTTGTGATGTATAATAGTTTTTATTTGGGTTTAAATGTACGTTTATATGTCAGTATATATTTAAAAGATTTGATAAAACGTAATGTATTTGAAATGTTTTATCGCTAATGGTGACGTTTTCGTCAGAACATAGGTCACAGTGTCACGTGCTAATATTGAATTATCACGTTTACATATTTTTGAAAATACAGACCGACAGACAGTAAACCCAATATTAAATTTAACTCAAATTTTGACAGATGTCTATACTATAGATGTTAAATCTATGTACAGAATTTTATCTATCTAGCTCAATTCATTTTGTAATTATCTTGTTAACTTATATTCAAACAGACCGACAGCCTGACTTCTGAATAGATTTTATTCAAAATTTGATAGAAATCTTCAAATTTGATGAAAGTCAGTTCAACAAATATTGACCATCTAACTCAAAGGATATCTTGATTGATTATCTTTGTCACAGACATACAGACAGACGGTCATTTTCCAAAAATAGGTTTTTCGAACTCAAGGAGGTCTAAAACGTGTATATTCATCAAAATCTCGAGTTTGAATTTTTGACGATTACTTTTCTTTCTCTATCCTCCCGTATACGAGAAAGTAAAAATGGCAAACATGGCATCTTTATTTGGTCAAAGCTGTCTTGGAACAACAAAAGTAGAAAATTGAATTAGTTCTAGAATATGTTAATTTGTTGTCTTTCTGGTTGACAGGTCAAAATTTACACAGTGCAATGAAAAATGATCAATATTTGCACATCATTTGAATCCAGAAAACCTTCCAAGAATCATCTGAATACAACGAACAATTCGTTACTAAAGCATTCATCAGTCTAATCGCTTTTGAATAATAGTAGTAATGATCAATTAAACAGAAGATAGAAGCCATTTATCTACCATATCACAACTTTACTATTTCATGCCCTAGCCCACAAACCCCAGATGGGCTTTTATGGAAACGCTGTATTTTGAAAATATTTATAATATATATATTTTAACATACATATTTCATATATTTTAAGGAAACATATATACATTTTCAACTAGTACTTATTTTTCTATTCATTAATATTCGGTAACAAACGTATTCTCAAAAGTTCATCGACTGTCAGTTCATCTCCGGAACCTCTGGAGGACAAACTTGTAGTTTAAAAATCAAAACTGTAAATAAACATCATGTTTTTTAATTTTTCCATCTATTTTAATTAGTAATTATTTTTAATAACGCTTTTCTCAGAGTGATAATAACAATTTCACGCTTAACACACATATTCTTAAATCTGATTGTAGTGAAAAGTGAAAACTTCTACTAGTAGGTATTAATTATTAAACTCGATATTTACGTCACCTCACTTGCTATTCTTCTATCAAAATATTCAAACAAAGGCACCAGAATTCTCAGGAGATATTCTCAAAGCCTGGTAGAATAATATTTTGGGTGATATATTGTATTAGCTTTGCTTTGAACTTCCATAAGATGAGATTTCTATTTCTGTAATACTTTCTCTATCCTCTAAGTTAGAAAATATCAAGGCTCATTGCATAAATTTCAAAACAATGAGTATTTGTTTAAAGCATCTACCTGAAATGTGTATAATTGTGAATGCATAACTATATACAAAAAATGATAGTAGAGATTGGTAATGGTGATACTAACAATTTTTCATTTTTGATAAATTTAGATTTTGTCATATTTTTATCTTACTATTTATTATGAATAGTCTTTTATTACATTATTTTTACTTGATCAGATATTTGTTTCACTGTAATTAAAACTCCTTTGCCATTTTTAAAAAATAATAAAAGGGTTATTTTATCTTTGAACCATAGCAAAATAACGATTCTGATAGCAACGAAATACTTTTTAAAAATAACATAGATAATGCAGTTTAAACATTATTTCTTCCTATATAATATCCTGAGTAGAATGAATAACCATCGTCCCAGTACGGAAGCAAAAATTAAGGTTGCGTTGTAAGCAGCGTTACTGGAAGTGGCACAGCTCTTTCCGTAGGAAGTGCGTTCTAAAGCTGAAGTGGATGTAACTCGACTCTCCATCATTAAATAATGTATATCGAAAAGGTTATAGTTGTAAATTTTTAATTCCTAACAATTAAATATAGTTCTAAATCACTATTTTTCATTGACAAAAATTAGGAATAATTTTTCCTCTAGCAAAATTCTCGCATTCTTCATTGTGCTATATGTAGCATTTGCAATACTCAATAAGATTTTCATATGGAATGTTAACATGAATCTCATGACACGCACGGAGAATACTGCTAGATGTTCTCGGAATTTCCAGCTCACGCCATGAGTGCCAGAATTTCAAGGTTTAAAAAAAAAGGGGGGGGGAATCAAACCTCAGGTTCTTTGTAACTTTGTAACTTTGTTTTTTTTTCCGAATCTTTTGTCTTTATTCATTTTCATCGCCCATCTTCATTATTTTCATACGAATTCAAATCTCTTTCATAAGTCAGATTCTTAAATTATTTTCCATTGGTCAATGTGCTTCACTACATGTTATTAAACAGTTTGTAAGTTATATAAAGCAAGAAATCTCGCAAAATGTATTTTAAAATATATATAAACCCCAAAAAAATAAAACACTAAAAAGGCATTTAAGGAAAGTTAAAGTTTTGCCTTACTTTGAAGGGAATTTTAAAAAAAATAACCATGATTTTTCATTTAGTTTATATGAATAGTATAAATAAATTATTATTGCGAAAAAAATTTGGTACTGTCTCAGGTAATTAAATATATAAAAAATAATCATATAGCAAAATATATTCTTCTTGTTATTTCACCCAACCTTAAATTGCATGCCTTAAAAACTATAAAACAAAAAAAACTAATTTTTAAATGCGTTATATATGATTTTTTAGAAATGTTACGAAATGTAAGCAAGTATTTTAAGTGGAAACTTTAATATATGCTAACAACATGTAATTATGAAAGCAGCCGTTTTAACGGTGATTTTTAATTTTCATCGCCCAATGTAAGCAAGTAGTCTTCAAAATTTTTGATATTAAAGAAATATGGAAATGAAAATATTTTCAAAATAATAATTAGATTAAATAGGTCACAGTTAAATGCCTCTCTTTATCATGTTTTCCTATTTTAAATTCAATTTACTAATGAAATCTTGGACTACTCCATATTGTTTTGCGTTTCTCAATTTCACATAATATAAATAATGAAGCCCAGAGCTTCATCTTTCACAAAAGTTTTAATTTAATAAGGATATCATTTAAATACTTAAGATTTCTGTAGGGCACAAAAGAATTAACATTTCAGCTTTATCTGATTAAAATAGGTCAAAATAACTCTCAAAAAATTAATATAAGTACATTATCAACTAAATATCACATTTATTTAAAATGAAAAGGTTCTTTTCAACTGAATATCGTAATTTAAACTATTATTAATATCTTAATTTAAACTTGTTAATCACTTTTCTTGAAATATATACAAAATAATATATTATTACAATCATTTTAGGTATCGAAATCAGGCACAAATGAATCCACAATAATATAATTCAAAAGTATTTTTAACCTTCAAACTCTCTAAAAATATACTCCCTTACAGAACTAGACAACTCATTTAATCTACGAATAAATCAGTGCAATGAATGAAAGTATTGTGATAAAATGCTCGTATGAAAAATCCAAATTCATAAGTTCCTTTACCTATGACAAAATATTAGAATTTGTTTCTAAAAATAACTTTAAATATTTCAGAAAATATATATGTTTAAAGACAGATTGTAAACATATATTTGTAAAGTCTGTGAAGCTCTCAATAAATGAAAAAACAGGTTTAATAAAATACTCCTTTTTATAAAATAAACAATTTATCTTTTTAATAAAGAGAAAATATGCTCAGATATATTTATAAAGAAAAAAACACAAACTGAAAACATCCTTTTTATTTATTATAGGTTCTTGTATATATTTTTGTCAGTTTAAATCAGAAATCTGCTCAAGTTTTGTTCAAATTTGTTTTCAGTCTTAAAGTAAATTGTTAGGTATTAAATTGCTTTATAGTTTCCTATCTTTCACTTTGAAATTAGGAAATATATAAAAAAAATTCTCTTATGTAACAACAGTAGTTGATTTCAAATTAATGTTAAATTTCAAGTAATGCTTAAATAATTATACACGTCTTATAGTTCTATCTAAACTGCGGTAATTCTCAATTTTATCTAATTTAAGCCATGTTCGATAATAAATATTCACTAATCCTCAAACACCTACCTCTATTATCAAAAGATATTGTACGATGATCTACGATTGTAGTACTATAGTACTATATTGTAAAGATCTCTACGATTTATTTCGATATTCTGAATGCCGGCCAATATTACGAAGGTATTGTGACAATACTGTTGGTATTTTGTGCTAATATAGACATTTATTTGGCCTATTTACAAGAATATTAAAGCTTATTACGAACAAGACGAAGACATAATTGCCAGAATATTTAAAAAAATTCTGGAAAAACTTGAAAAGGACTTTGAAAACAGATTTCAGAGAGCAATTCAAAATTTTTATCAGGAGCATTTGTAATGTAATTAAGATAAGAAGAAAGCATCTGAAAGTTTAATAAAGAAAATACATTTTTCTTTTCGGTGGCTTACGGAATCAAATTGATAGAGTTATTTACAAGGACAAAGATTCATTTGTTTGTAGACAGGAAAACATCAAAATGACAAAACAAGATCTAATCCGTTTCATGTCAGTTTTTGCATCAAACATATGTAATCAATTTTATATAGTTCTCATTTACCATCAGTGAACTATTTTTGAATTAGTATTGAAATAAATCGATATGATTTTGTTTACTAACTTGACAAAGCTGACTCCCTAAACAATATGTATTAAAGAAAGTGCAGTGTTTGCGTAACGATAGTGATGGATTTCTTGTTAAAGTGTGCACATAAAATTGATTTACATATCATATATTTCTTGACATTTTTAAATATTCACTTGAAATGGAAATAAACGTTGTTCCATAAATCCTAAGACAGTCAGATACCTATTAAATCGCCTGAAATTTGAAAAATGTTCCTAGAAAAGAAATAAATCAGTCAAATATTTCGAAGATTTATTTATTCGCACTAACAGAGCCTTCCCTCTTGCAAAAGTTTCTAGAGGATAGGATGCTGAACAAGATAGAATGAGGGCGTCGTTACAGGAACAGTTTTCCGTCGATATCAAGTTATGTTTTTCTGAAAGAATAGGAAAAAAACTCTTTTCAGAATAAAAGACTTGTTCTATTTTGAGACTTTCGATATTTTTTAATGATTTCAGATAAGAATTAGTTTTGGAAACAAAAATATTTAACATTTTAAAATATTAAATAATTTTTAACACATTAATCGTAGTCCAAAATAATTATTTTATCAATTCTTTAGTCAAATATGATATTCTTGACAGAATGAAGATATTTAAATTTTTACAATTATATTATTACAGAACTGTGTAGATTTTGGATAAGAATATAATATTAAATCAAGCTTATTTTTAAGAAATAACTATCACCTCATGTTCATGATTTTAGATCAAAAAAAGGTACAGAAGGGTTTACGGACTTTCGGCTTCTTTTCAAAAGATTTAATTTGTTCAACAGATTTATTCCAATTTACCATATCAATTTTTTTATCTTCATTTACTATTCATAACTCAAGTTTGCTATAAAAAGTTTTAGGAAAATTCCATAAATCTTTTCATAATTTTTTCCAGTACTGATTGTGAAAAATATAGAAAAAATTTCTAATACAGTTTCCTCTTAAATGTGTTTTAATTTTTTACTATTTTCGTATAACTATGAGCGATGAAACATTATTGATTATGAGTTTGACCGATTTATTTTTTCTTTCACCAATAGTTCAGTTAACAGTTTTAACAGTTTTGAATAATGCTGTTAAGATTAAAACATAAATTCATCTTTTAAGCGTATTTTATTCACACTTTGGTCCTGAATATTACTTAAAATATTATATCAAAGAATTTCTTTGAACATTTGCTTTAAATTAATCCAAAGGTTTATTGTTATCGATATAAAATAAACTATTGTTCGAATCTTAACAGTATTATTCAAAAATCAAAATTAGACTTGTTGTCAAAGTTGGTTGGCATTATATTGCAATATTATTATGTAAGGTTGGTAATATTGTTATGTAATGGGCTAAGAATAGATTGCCGAACGTATCGAGTAAAAATTTAGTGCTTTTTAAATTTTATAAATTTTACAAACTTTGCCTTACGATTTAGGCTTTATGTATTATGATTTGATAACAGGTCAAACATGTCATTTGAGACGGTCTTCATTTTAAGAAGGTTCATGTTTAATTAACTTGGAGAGGTCTGACTCATATCATCAACTAAAGTATCTTAATATGTTAAAAGTTCAAGCGCATTCGTAGTCTTTTTCAAAACTAAGCATCGAATGTAAAGATTTCTGATACAGAAACAAAACTTCTGAAACTCAAAAAAATTAGTAAGCATTTTTTTCCCATCTTTTTATTTGAAGTATCTGTATTATTTCGATTACATATATCTCTCTGCTTTGAGGATGGTCGCATCATAGTAAATTGATAAAGAAGTGAAATATCTATCCCAGCATTTCAATGAAAAGATATGTTACACAAGCTCTTCGGAACTATTTTTTTATCTATAAAATACTTATATCTCAATAATTCAGTGCCAACGAAAGCCGATTTCAAATGGCAGTTTATATTTCTATAAGCACAGGTTATAGAAAAAGATAGCTCTAAATCAAAAGAAAAATATCCGAGTTGAAGAAAGTACTTTTAAAATATTTTACAAATCCAGATTTATGATTCTCTAATTCAGCCGAGAAATACGATACAAAGAAAAAAAGAATGAAACACAGAAGAGATTTTTCCACTTTTTTCGTATAACTTTGAAGCATTTTTCCTATTTGTTCCCACCTCTTTCGACATCTATTTTCCTTTGACATTTCTTTTCCTTTGATAAGACCCTTCTTCCTCCAACGCCTTTCCATCTTTCTTTCGAACTGACGATCTGGTTACAGTTAATATTTGTGAGTATTTATTGTCTTGTCCGCTTATGATAAATGAATAATGGACGCCCCTTTTTATGTGGGGAGAACGCCTATTTGTAATCTTCGTCCGTTCATCTTTTTCTGTAGTCTTGATTGAGTCTCTGTTTATATTGGATACCTTATCGTTAAACTGTCACTCACAAGATTTTACTCTGAATTTAGACATTGGGCATAACTGTAAATGTTATCAATCGCTAAAAATACAAATTTCCTTCTTCTTTAAATATCATATTGAAATGTTGATTTATTTCGTGTATATAAATTACTTGCAAGTTTATTTTACCTTCTTAAAATTTAATATCATAATATTTATTGATATAATTTTAAAAATACTTTTATATGAGATAAAGGGAAAAACAAAGGAAGGAAACATTTCATTTCCAAACTGTTTTTATCATTGGATATCATCATCACAACAATGGAAGGCGTTTTGTACCTAAAGCTCGTGAATCTGCCTGGACAATGAAATTTTGTAAGTGAATTAATCGATTAGCAATTAATACAAATCATTATGTCTTTTGTTAATTTTTCTTCTTTACTGGTATCATTGCCATCAGTTCTAAAATTCAACTAAGAATGTTTCCATCTTTCATTTTATGTGGTTCAATTTTTCAGTTTTCAACAACTTTTATTTCCAGTTTTATGGCAATAAACAAGAACTATCTGCTTATGTGTTCCTTCATGAAAATTTTAGTCTGAATAAATTTGTGCACCATAGTCAAAATATCCTGTTTTAAGTATCTTCCAAAATGCGAAATATCTCATTTTTACTTTGAAATGACTTGATATATTCGTCTTTTCAGTTTCTTTGAGTAATTAAGGTTGTTACAGATATAAATATAATGTATTATGCAAAAATCAATCGTTTATTTGGTTTTTAAAAAAGTAATTTGCTATGTTCAGTGACTTGAATATGTTTTTTTCCTAACTTGCTGTTTATGAAAAATAAAATTTATATAATCTAATAAGCAATAGAGTCATTTCATTTGACGTCACTGTAATGGGAGATATGTAACTACGAAGGCTTTCTAAACATGAAAGTTTTAGCACAGTGCACAGCCGTCTATTATTGCCTAAAATATTACGCTGTGATATGATTGCACTAATTATCACTTTGCACATTTTTTGTTTAAAAAAAGATATTTTATTTAACTTTAGCTATTAAAACGAAAAAGACGGGCACAATTGCAATTGAAAAAAATTCAAGATTTCACTTTGAAAAATTTAAAGTATAAGGTACAGACTATGACAGTTCGAAAGATAATTCGCAAAACATACTTTCAACTATCGTTTTGGATCAAATAAATTGAGGTGTGAAGATTTTTCCATCGCACATAGATGGGATTTACATTACTTAATAAAAACTACGATCTAAATCAGTTAAACATGTCGTACGATTTTTTGGAAAGTGGAGGTATTTCGAAGCAATCACCTCCTTAAGAGCTTTTGTCTTGGCCAGTTAGCTTATCTTTTAGGGAAAACGCGTTTTTAGATCAAATAAAAATGAAATACAGATATTATAGTATTTAGTACCTTTTGTAGATTTATTAACACTATTTTCACGAAAATCAAGAAATTGTTTCTGTGTCAGAAAAAGTTAAAACAAATATCAGTACAATTTTAGTTAGTGTTCCAACTCTAATCATGCTAGCGATAAAGAATTTTTTGCAAGCAAAAATAAATATGTATATAATAAACAAACTGGTCAAGAATTTAATATGGCTTAATAGGAAAAAAACTTTTAACCTTAATAAATGTTTTTGCTAAAGAATGAGAAATATAAAACGAAATTAATCATTCAAAATAAAAAAGAAGCAATTTAATATTGACCTTTTTTAATTAATTAGCTATATTTTGAAATTTCAGGCAACTAATCGATAGAAAAACTAGATATTTTGATAATTTCGTATATATATTATATATACAGGGTGTCTCAAAAATCTTAACCGCGGTGTTTATTCCTTAAACATTGATCATAGACATATACTGTAAATTACAAAGTTGCGTAAAAAAACTTTAAAATGTTATGAAGACTATTAAAATTATTTTCAGGGGATTAAACTTTTAAAAAATTCAAAATTTAAATTCTTATACGAACCCCGTACAAAAAAATCCCAGTGGGAAAAGTATGTCCCATCCTTTAATAAGGTCATGTACAAAATTTCAGAATTTTATCACAAAAAATCTCAAAGATATGAAACTACATAAATGCTGACTTAAACCACTTTTTGATGCCTGGATATGAATTCGCAAGGAGGAAAAATTATGTCGGATGTTCGTGCTTTCGGAGTCGTACGCAAATTAACAAAAAAAGTAATGATTGAATAAATAAATAATAATTTTGCTATTTATTGGTTCAAAAGTATTAAGTAGTTATTTTCTGTAATTCATGATATGAAATTTTAAAGTATTTTTCTGGAATCATAATTTTAAAATTCATTCCTGCACTGAAGTTGTAAACATTTGCATTTTAATTTGTAATTTACCCTTCACCAACTTTGTTTTAACATATCTTTGAGAGTTTTCATAATAAAATTCTGAAATTTTGTACATGACCTTATTAAAAGGGTGGGGCACATTTTAATCACTTAGAATTTTTTTGTACAGAATTCTTATAAAAATTTAAATTTTGTAATTTTTTTGAAATTTAATTCCCTGAAAATTTTTATCGATTTCATAACACTTTACACTTTTTTTTACACAACTTTGTAATTTACAGTGTATGCCTATGATCAATATTTAAGGAATAAAAGCCCCGGTCAAGGTTTTTGAAACACCCCATATATGTATTATTTCAACAAATACTGCATTATTGAACGTGCGATATATAAATATCTTACATTTCCTGTCCTAAATGAGGTGTACTGAAAAGTTGTTTAAACCAACTGGAGTGGTCCCTCTGAAATTTTCTCACATACTCTCCAATATATTTTTTATCCTCTCCTGCCCATGAAATTGTGGACCTTGAGTAAAGCTGCGAATACTTTCCCTGACATTAGTGAAATATAGCGAAAAAATATAGATCTTCGGCATGAACATAATATTTTTACTGAATCTATCCCGAGAATATGAATTTTGGATGCCTTTCTGCCAACTGTTAAATCTCCAGAAATTCAAACGATGCGACAGTTGTAGTTATGAGATGACATGTTAGCTTTCATTGATTTAAGATGCTCCGTTAATGAATTTTGGTGTTAACATGCAGGAGAACAAAAAGAATAATAGATGATCAACGGTTAAACATATTTGGTTTAAAGTTTGATATAAATCTATATTTTATATGCTAAATCTGTGTACCAAATTTTATCAATGTAGCTCATTGCTTTTTGCAGTAATTGAGTTCACTTTTATTTGAACAAACACAGAGGCAGATCCCCTGAATATCTTTATCTCAAAATTAAATGAAAATCTAGCAATTTGATTATGATTCCAAATGCCAAACTTCGTTTGTCTAGCTCCAAACTTTCTTCCTTTATTATATTCGCAGATAGATAGACAGACTGATAGTCAAACATGGTCTCAAAAATGTTTTTCAAACTCAGGGACATCTGAAACATGGGTATTTGTCAGTCTCGGGGTCGAATTTTTTGACGATTACAATATTTCCTCTATTTCGTATACGAGAAAATAAAAATTAAGTTCGTTTTCGTTCAGAATGCTTTAATAATTTCATGACATGGTAATATCATGGAAATATGATAGATGACTTTAATATCTCCATGTTTGAAGAGATTTATTTTTATATTTAAAAATAGAAAAATTATGAATGGTACATGATTATTAAATAATATCTAATGCAATCTAATACTTGAATTATGCAAAGATATTTTAATGAAACTCAAATCGGCAGATTAATTTGAAATTCTTCAATTTCATACATTGTTACTTATTTATTCTAATATTAAATTGAACTAATTAAAACACGGCAAATTAACTAAAATTAAAGTGATTCATATTTTAATCATAAGTTCTTATGCAGAAAAACTTAATTTCAGTGTTTTGAATCAGGCAGCCGTTACAAATTTTTTAGTCGAATGCATAGTCAATTCGAAAAGTATACTGACAAATTTTGTTAGGTAATTTTATATGTTGAATTGTATAGAATGATTTACAGTGTTAATTTAATAATACTTTAAACTTCATCTTGAAATGAATTTGAAAGAATTTGCAATTGTTTAAATCATTTTGTTGTTTTTACTGATTATTTGCTGATTTTATTGAAATTGAATAGAATAAATAAATTTTATGCGTGTTCTTGCATGTATTAGTAATAAAAACTGAAGGAATAATTCTTAATTGCATTTTTTATGTTATAAAAGTATTATTGTTATTATGATTTATTTTTATGTGTTTTAAAGGGTGTCTATACAGACGCAGAGCTTCATTTAAAAAAAATAATTTTTTCAGTTTAAGCATTTTTTTAAAAATTAGAATTTTTTAAACAGAACAAAAAAGCGTTATTCGAATTCTTGTTATTTTTAAATTAGCTTTAATTTTGAATTTTCGTAATGTATCTTTTAAAAGCTGTGAGCACAGTAAGGGTTCTTTTAAAACTTATTTAACTTTATTCATGTTTCTTGAATTATTTTTTTGTATTTATGTAACCCATTAATAAATTTCTTGAAATTAAATTGTTTTTTTATAATGATTAGCCATAAATGCTTAAGTTTTTATGCAGACATATATATAATTATCTTCAGTATTTATGAAATAATTAAATACGGGTTGAATGTAATATTGTGAATTTTGAAACAGTCTTAGTTACGAACAATCTGGGCTAATTTTAACCTTATAAATCTGAAACAGTCTTATAGATCGTTAAATATTGTATACCATGCATACCATACCATGTATACCATATTGTATACCATGCATCGTTTTTCACATTAAGATATGAATCTACATTAAAAACTTGATTCTTGGCAAAAAATATCAAATAATTTTGTAAAGTTTAATTTTATTAACAGTATCTATCTTTCTTTGAAAATTTGCATTCGTTTTAATATTTGCATAATTTACGTTTCAGTACTATTTTGCTTCTTTAAGTGCTATTTCTCAAACTCTATACTGTGGTAAAATATTCTAATGAAAAGACTTGTATATAAAAAATTAATTTATATTTTTTTCTTAAACGTTGGTACAATATTTTCTCAATATCTCTTGCAATTCTGGAATAATAAAATAAGCAATAAGCTCATTAGAAAATATTTTGAAGTTGCTTTAATGCTTTATAATAGGAAAAAAATTTAAAATATCATATTACTTATCCTTAGATCCCTAATATTTAAACATTGAATAGAAATATAACTTATTTTTTAGTTAAGGAACTAACTTCTTAAGTACCTGTAAAATGATGAACATATTCATTAATAAATTTCTAAATTAAAAGATATTTGTTTATCCCTGTTTCTAACTGTAATATTCAAGTAATATTAACATTTAACTAATATATTTTTACTACATAAATATTTTATGGCTTTATTTTATACAAAAAAAATTGAAAATTAAGAGTTTTATAACATTTTTCAAAAACTTCATCACGTATATAATTGCATGCCTGAATTTCGTATGTAAAAAATAGTCAGAACTAAGGAAAGCTTATTTAATTGTGATTCTGAACATATAAATGGTTCTAACATGGTTGTAATAATTTTTAAAAATATACCTTCTTTTTTTATTTAGTTGTAAATAAACATTTTCCTGTAATTTCTTCATAAATTCTTTTAGTTTGAAGTAACTTTCCATAGTTTGCCTTTAGAAATATTTGTTAATAATACCTTTTCCCTATTCACTTGATATTTCAAAGCTGTAAAAGATAAATAAATAAAAAAAATAGGAAATATGAATAACTGTAATATTTTTTTATTAAAAATTATGTTTTTTCATTTAAAGCTCACTCAACATTTAAAGAAAGGGAAATTTATCACACGCCAAGTTTTGATTTTTCTCAGTTCTGCCTATATCTATTTTGAACTAAGCATAGCAAAGAAAGAAGGAAATTATTAATAATATTTATTAATAATATTAACTGTTGTTTTGATTGTTTCTGGAAACAATTAATAGTTTCGGACGATGATCTGAC
>JAPMOR010064776.1:0-14869 GCA_026543865.1 Argiope aurantia | reverse complement strand
TATTTCAAGAATGTTCCTAATTGGAAGTATTACCTATTGCCAATGGTTTAGAAACTAGGCCACTTCTACAATAGACACTTTATATAATGGGAATAATTTTGCTGAAATTTGGTTCGTATAAGTAATAAATGATTGATTCATATGATGTAAGTAAATTATATCATATGATAATAATAAAAATATTCGAATTAAAATCAATTTATTTCTGTCATGTATATGTATGATGAGGTTCCATGATAAACGGATCAATTCCTTATGTAATAAGCAAACAAAAGAGACGCAATGTAGATCGAAACACTTTATCTTTGTTGAGTTTCATATAAACGTTAAACTTATGAACGAAGCTAAACGTGATTCCATACTAAAACTTTATTCTATAAACAAATATATTTCTATATGCTATAATGGACTTTTACAAACTTCATGTAAACATATTCCGAAGGATTCCCAAATACGATTATTATATTTGCAAAGACATATCAAACTCTATTAAATGCAAATATGGAAATTGTTTGTTTGCTGTAGTCATATTTATCTGAATAAATGCGGCGGAATAGAAATCATAAAATAATATTCTAATTAAAGAGATTTGATGCGTAAAAAATAGTTTTGAGAATTTCAATATTTGTTCTTTTGATTTAAATGCTTACATTTAAATTCTAAAATAAAACTAGCGGAACGGGTCACCCCGAAACTTGCTCGCATTCCCTCCAATACACTTGTCATGCTAGAGCAATCCTTGCATGACATTGTCGTACATAAGTTATGAATTTGGCGTGAATGTAGCATTTTTACTCATTCTATCGTATCAGCCTTGGCGATTTTTTTGAAGATTAATCTCTAGTGTGGCGTTAATAGTATCCGAAAATCGAATTTGTGCTTTAGACACGCTTTTCACAACCGATTTAAACAAAGATTTGACACAAAACTGCGCTTATAGTAAAAAAAATCCCATGTCAGATTTGATATATTTAAGTTATTGCGTATTTGAATTATCGCGTTATTTAGCTGTAAGACTGGCAAAAGAGCTTAGTTGATAAATGGGATTAAACAATGGAACATATTTATTATTTCGATAAAAAGAATGAGTTCGATAAAAAGAAAGAGTTAATAGAAATAAAAATGATGTCACTGAAAAACTTTTTTTTTTGGCTAATTTTAAGAATAGTATAAAAATAATAGGGTGGAGTGATGAATTCCAAAAATTATTTCGGAATTTTTTTTAAGTTTTGTCATTCCTCTTTTACCCTTTTTTAGAGGGTGTCACAAATTTTTAGTAACGAAATTAATCCTTCTTGATATTAAGGAATATGTCAACAAATTACCTCCCAGCTCTTTTATGTGGTGTGCAAGATTTTCTGACATTCAAATAATTAAATAAATAAAGATACATACATTCAGTTTGATATAACGGGTCAGTCCGTTAACATTTGAAAATCCAATAATTCACGGAATAATGTAGATAGGGAGGTAAAAATTGACATACATGCTTGAAAGGATCTAGAGTTTTATTAAAAGAAAAGAAAGTGCAAAAATTTGGGGAAGATAAGGATTGCTTATTTAACGTGTGGTAGATAGATGAAGTCCATTTGACATTCTGAAGGTCTGTATACTCTCACAACTGCAGAATTTGAGCAACAGAAAAGCCTAGAATCATCCTGGAAACGCCCTTACATGACTAAAAATTCACGGTATGTTAAAGATTTACCACATCTATTGTGATCAAATCCTTTTACTTAGAGGAAATGCGTAGTTCTTCTTTTCAAATTGTGAGCTTGACGGGTGCGAGGCACACCAATATGCTACAGAATCGCATCATCACAAGGCTGGCTGAAAACGCATGGCTTTTATAAGAGGTGGCGTTCCACCCTATATTACTATATGTGTGAAAGATCTTTTTCGCTCTACGTTTGATGAGGATCGCGTGCTGAGTCGCCACTTCCGTCATGCTTGACCTCCCTGATCCACAGATCTGAATCTGTGGGATTATTAGTTGTGACATTACCTGAAGTCTCAAATCCACCGCGATCGTCCGACCACATTAGTTATGCTAAAAGACTAACATCCGATGACAGTTTCTCAACACCTATAGATATGATTCAGAATGCTGTTCGCAACATTGTTTCTCAATTAACAGATATTGTTGGTGAATGACGGTCGACAAATTGAGTATTTTTTTCTAAATATCATAGTGTTCCGAAATTTCCTGGTTCGTTTGGATAGTTGAAGTTGTATGGTGTGGAGAACGCTCAATCAGCAGACGGCAGTAGAAAAAAAAACGACGTTTATGTACACGAAGACACACAGGATAGCACAAAGACGACAACTATATACAGCACAGAGAAGACAATTATCTTCATCCACGTGACGTGCAAACAGCAGCACACAACAAAACTCTACTGCAGACAGTAGCGCACAGCTTAATTCAGCACTAGCTTGACTCCGTCGCTGCTCTGCTAATCCCTGGAAGACAAGTTCTTCACCGTCGATTCCGACTACTCTACACCGTCGATTCCGACTACTCTACACCGTCGATTCCGACTACGCTTCACCGTCGATACCGACTACTCTCTCCGTCGATTCCGACTATTCTCTCTCTCAATTCCGACTACGCTTCACCATCGGCAGCTGCGGCTGTCTCCTTTTATAGGAGGCGGGGCTAGAAGCCTCTCAACCAATCAGGAATGTTCGAGGCGTATATCGGTTCCTAGTAGACGGATCGGGAAAATTCTCGATGTTTCGGGTATAATCTATGTTGGCGCAAAAATCACCAAATTTGTCGCCAAGCTCTGGGACCTCCGACGGGACACCCGGACTCCATCCAATACAGATGACTGTAAAACTGTCTTTCTGATTATGGAACCAACTATGCTGGGAAGTAGAATTGCAGGTTTGTAACAATAGTTTCTGCTAAAAATAAACTGTCATAACTATTGCTTTTGTTATAATAAGAAGTGCTATCTATTGACCGATCTCTGCACTTTTTTTTTGGTTTCAATAAAACTCTATGTCATTTCCAACATATATGTCAATTTTTACCTCTCTACCTACATTATACCGTAAATTATTGAATTTTCAAATGTTAACGGACACTTTTGAATCACCCGGTATGTGGAGGAAGATATGAAGGTAATCCTCGGAGTTTGTTCAAAATGGCTAGATACTGTATGTAAAGAAGAGGTCAATTGGCAGTCACAGTTCTAAATATCTTTAGCAAGATTTTGACTTTTTTCTAGATATCATCAGAATATTAAACATAATATTCATTAAGTTAGGTTTAGTTCTTACATTTTTATATATATAAATGATAGATTTGTTGAAAGTTTAAAAACCAAAATATTAATTTTGGACATAAAAAATATCGCAAATTTAGCAAGTAAATCTGAAAGGAAAGAAACATAAAAAAAAACTGCCGAAAATTAATTGTTTTTTTATCTAATACCGAAGAAATGCCTTTTCTGACTCCAAGTTAATCAGAATACAGCGGCTGAAAACTAACGGCAGCTTGATCACTTCAATCTAATCAGTTTGTTTGTCTTGAGTTTACTCAATTTGTAACACCAAAAGGAACCTCAGAAATGCTGTTTGTCAATAGGAAAGAGAACATAGCCGATTCCATCTGATTACTGACGGTGATTCGGTTGCAACCAAATTAATTCTCTAGAAAGATTCTTTCCTTCTTGGATTAGCCAATAGTTATCGAACCACAGGCAGAAAATAATTTCTACTGATTTTCTGCTTCCGCTTATTTTAGCAATAGATCCGGGTTAAGATACTGCATTGCAACTAATTTGGGGAAATCTCTTTTATCAGTACTTGCTGATAATATTGCTAATTTGTATTTTTCAACTCATTAGCCTTGACTTATCAAGTGCAGTGCTTTGATTTGTATAAAAGCAGATAAGGTTTAGGAAATTTTACTATTGAATTTCTCAATATATTACTTCTTAATGAATGCAATCCTAATAATACTTTAATATTTAATGAATAATACTTAATAATACTTAATGAATAAGCCTAACGTAGTTAGCTTAGAAACGTAAACTAACCCTCTGTATCCTAAAAGTATATTCATAGTTTAAAAAAATTATGAAGTGTATATTTTTAAAGTTAAGCCCTGAAGAGTTTTTGTTTTGTTTTGTTTATTTAATTCAGGTGACTACATTAAAAAATTTGATTGTTTTCTTTCCGAAATTGTGATTTTTTTTACTTAACATTTTTAATGTTTGAACAGATTTCTGTATAAACCTTTTAGAATTTTACTTCTAAATCTATTTTATAAAAGTTACACGGATTTTTATTATTATATTTATGCTTATTTTAATACTATTTTACATCTTTAGATGCTATTTTCTCACATTCTAATATTTGATAGAATTTTCTTACACAAAGCCTCATAAATTAAAATTTAATGCTTTTTTTTCAAATTTCGTATAATAGTTTCTCAATATGTACTGCACTTCCTGAACTAGAGGATAAGTAATTTCGTCATTTAGGAATATTTCATAGCTCTTTTAGTGCTTCATAATGTGAAAAAAAAGGAAAATTTTCATTTCATTTATCTTTGAATCCCAATATTTAAAGAATAGATAGATATACAACATATTTTATTTCAAGAACTGCGTAATATATTCCTTAAGTTATCAGCAAAATTTTAAACAAATCATTCGATAAACCTCTAAACTAGAATTTTTTTTCATTGTACCACTTTTTATCTAAAAAAAGGCCCTTTTTAAAGATTTTTAAAAACTTTTGCCAATTATTAGTATATTTTAGCTTTTTAGATACTTTTTCAATCTTTTTACGCAAATATTGAAAAATATAACTATTTTTGAATGTTTTTTAGAAAATTCATCCCGAATGTAGTCATTTACCTTGATAAAATCTCGAAGAATTTTTATTTTCTTTTTTGTCAAAAAAAAAGAAAGAAAGAAAGAAGCTCTGAATATAATGTATCTCCCGTTCAATAACACTTCACAGTAGGAAATAGCACAAATTATATTGTTTTTAGATTTAGATCTGTTGAACTCGAATAGCGTAAATTTCGGATGACCAAAGTCGAAATCCACCTTCGAGATCTATACTTTATGAATATCATAACAAATTTATGAAGATGCCTCGATTTTCCGATGTTTGATAAAACATCCTTGAAAACTTCCCATACGAAGTGTTATGCGCTACTGATGATGCGCAGACTGAAATGTTTTAAAAATTAATTTTTAAAAAGTCCGGTTATGAGTCTGTAATATTACTTCCCTGATCAATTAGTCTTAGGAAAATAAATTTCCAGATATATTTAATGGATGCTGTATAACTGACAGACTAAAAATTCATCTGGTTTAAAGGTCAATTTTCAGATCATATGGCAACTTGGGGGGGGGGCAAAAATAAAGGTTGTAGAAAATACAAGAATTAGGATGATATCTCGATAAGAGATCGAGATCCGAGATTCTTCTAAAACCTTCTATACCCTGATTGGAAATTAAGAAAAGTGAAGCCATTACGAGTGGAATTAATTCTCTCTTTGACATGTTGATAGATCGAGCAGTCCAGCTTCTTTTGAAATGCTATTATGCTGTCACGGTTATTAAATAATGAGATGTTACTTACCGCCCTACTATTTCATTCTGCAAGTGCTACTTTGTGTACATTTCGACTGTATTTTGATATTTTTTTCGGGGTGTTATTTTTCATTTATTTTATTTGCATGAAATAAACCTTCGTTGCAGTTTATCAAGTAATTTAAACGTCTTTCATCCAACACGCACCTGATTTCGTCACAATACCTTTTTTATTAAATATAGAAAACCGAAAGAGGAAATCGTTGTTTGTTTTCCTTTATTGATGAATTAAATTATAAAGATACTTCATGCGCACCCTGTATTTTAAACGACAAATTGTTCATTGTATAAAATTACGGTATGATTACGATTTACTCCGAAATATAGAGTAAATTAAAGGATTGATTATTTTAAACATAGATTAACAAATTTCCTTTAGGATTTGTATAACTATTTCCAGCTTCATTTATAATTATAAAATTAAATCAAAACCAAAGATTAATTGTTAAATTATTGAACTATAACTTTAGACCTCTCCTCAGAACCACAAGTTTCTTTACCTCTTTTATCGTACGATTTTATTTAAGGAAAATTTTTAAAGAAGATTGGGGAAGACTTAAGAGAAGATATTCTTAAAAAATGCCTAATGTATTTTGAGCAACTTTATCTAAATCTTTTTTTCTGGTCTCATAGCATTAGAAATAGCAAAATGAAATGCTTATTAACGATCAACTAAAAAATAACATAAATAATAATTTATAACTGAATGATTTGGAATAATTTTAAATCAAGCAGAGTTTTAAGGACTATGCTAATAAATTTCAGAGGATATTTTGCAAAATTCAACTGAGGTTTTTTTTTTTTTTTTTTGCATTTTATTTTATTCTATTTTCGAGGAATCTCTTCTGATGTGTAATGTCACGTCACTATTAGAAATTTATCTTCCTAAAATTTTTATTTAGCGATAGAATCTGTAGATACTATGAAGGCAGTGAAAATTAGCATTATCTCAAAAATAAGAAAATATATTCATCCTTATTTGACAACTTTTCTTTAGATAATTTATTTCAAAACTCTAAATCTTAAGAGCTCAATGTGTCAAAAGTTCTAAAGTTTCTTATTTTTCTTTTATTCCTTTCATAAAAAATGATGAACCGAGAATCAATATTTCTCACTCATCTTTCTGATGGGATCACTTTGGATTAAAATTTCAGATAATGGGGCTTTATAATCGTTTCTTCAACACTTAAATAAAAAAAATTCTAGAAATTAATTTAAAAATGGATTCGTGTAAAAAGTTATCGCCTGTTTTCAAATAGAAAATCACTTAAAGATATAATCTAGTTTTATGATCATACTGTTTCTGTATGAATAGAATGTATGTTGAGAACTATGATTTGAAATCTAAAACGGAACAATTATAGGTTTCTAATAGTTGGATTTTCACTTATTAATGTTCTTCTGAAACCAATGTTTTTCTGGAAAATCCAGTTAATATCATTCTGATTATAAATTCCTAAGTCATATTAGCTGGTTTTGGCTAAGGGTTTTACTTTTCTGAAAGATTAAAGAAGATAAAGGAATTAATTATGGATACCTTAAAATAGTTCTAGCTTGAAAGATCTCGTATTGTACCAAAAACAACAGTTTATCTGTAATATTTTACCAAGTATCCAGTTTCACTTTCATTTATCAAACCAATATTTGTCCCTAATGATTCTAAAAAAAGAGCTCTGTTTGCATTTATACATTAATTAAAATGAATATATGGAGTAAATATGTAACTAGGAATCCATGATCCATAAATGTAATTGACCACAAGGAATGAAAAAATTGAAAAAAATTATGGGCTAAAGGATAAGTTGTGGCGGTAATAATTTCATTTGAGTTAGCATATGCAGTCAAGAGCTTGGGATAAAGGGGGAGAAATGTGGCGTCTTCAACTGTTCTAAACAATATTGGTACATTTATGATAGACGTCTGAATATGAAACGATGTTAATATGTTGTCTTGGAGGAATTTTAGGGAAACTACTTCAATTTTATCATTTAAATGACATAAAATGAAGAAAATTTACAGAATTCGACCTAACCGTAGAAAGTAATTCATTGTTAATGCATAACTATTATAAGAAGTTAATACAATTAAATACTCATCAAGATGATAAAATTCAAAACTTCTTCCTTCCTATTCATATTTTTCAGATACATTATGTCTAAACCAACTATAACATTGGTGAATCAAGAGATAGTTTAATCTTCTGTTTATGTGAATGATTTGGAATATTTAAAGGCAAATTCAAGTTTCAGTAAATGTTAGTTTGCTTTGATCGACAACTTTTAGAAAAACCTTTTACCTCATTTTTTAATATTTTCTAAGAGTAAAATCAGGAAAGTCTTCAGTAGCCAGTCTCATTGTAAAGAGTAATTTTCATTGTTAAAGCGCACTTACTCTTAATTACTCAATAATTCCCTTTAAATGCAAAGCAAGATGATAAATTCCACAATTTCTTTCTTCCCATTTATATTCTTGAGCTTTATCATGTCTTAACCCATTAAAGCATGACAAGTCAATTAGTAGATTCTCATTTTTTGTCCCTGTATAGCAGTTGGTCAAATGTTGCATTAGAGAAAATTGTCATTCCAGTTTTTAAATCTTTACAATAGAGGACAAATGAATCTGTTTTAGAGATTACACTGAAAAATTTCGATCTTTCTCAGTGGATTTGAATTTCAGTTGTAAAATTCTTTTCAAGTTATAATTTAATGGTATGAAGTTTCGAATTTTAATTTCGTTTTCATCGTTGCTCTGTAAAAGTACTTGGTCCTAATTATACCGTGGTTACCTAAAAATACTCTTTAAAGATACTTGGTCAATAATTAATTCATGTTATTCATATAATTCAATGTTGAATAATGCGTCAATCTTCTTTAATTCTAAATCCTTTACCATATAAAATGTAACTTCTCTCAGAAAAAAAATTAAACCTCTGTCAATGACATAAGTTTCTAAATGCTTCGTTTGCGGTAATAGAAAATTTCTTCAGGCTTCATAAAAAGATACTGGTTATTCATTATATATGAGAAAGGTTTCCTTACATTAATAAATAAATTCCGTTTCTTGACAGTGATGAAAAACACCTTTTTTTAACATTTCATTTCTGATATTCAAAAAAGAATCTCAAAAGTGTTTACAATTAACTGAAACCACTTATTCAACCATCTTTTCAAATCTGTTAATTACGTTCTTTTTTTTACCTTCCATTGGCATCAAGTGAAAAGTAAGAGAAAAAATTGTTTTAAAGATAAATGATTTGCTGGATTCTTGCTCCTTTTTTTTAGGAAGTTGCTTCTTTCTAAAACCACACTAATTTACTTTGCTACCGATTTTTTTTTTCGAATCTAATCTGAAAAATTGAGGTCAAAATACTTTGAAAATCTCATTTCATGAATTCTTTAGCACAGTAGCTTTCTTAAATTTCCAATGGTAACAAAAAACGTTTCCAAAGCACCTTAATTTTTTATCTATTCAATGTCGACAGAAAAATCAGTTTTTTTTTTTTTTTAAGCAAAAGTTGGAAGTTGCTAAAGTGTTTTTCAAAATATATCTAATTTCCTTTTTTTACAAGATAGGACTTATAATTCTAAAAAGAAACATTTCTAATTAACCCAAATGTATGTCATCATATTTGAATTTTCTACATAAGAACACGATTAAGATGTTAAAGCAAATTGGTTGATTTAATTCTGCATTACACAAAAATTGAGATATTTTATTTTATATGGTTTTTATTTTATCATTTGATGGATTTTAATGGAAGGGGAAATTAATGTAATTATAAAAAGTGATGTTTAAATTCATCGAATTTAATATTATTACTTAAATTTCATATATATGTTTAAACTCTTTTCAATATAAAAGTTTTACTATACTGAATGTTAATCAAGAATAATAAACAAATAATAATGTGTAAATAGTCATATTGTACTTTCAAATGTCAAAAATATTTTTTTAATGATATAATACTTTTCTTTCATTTTCTATTATTGAATAAGTAGTTTTTTTAGTTAAGATGACTTCTAATTCTGCTTTTCATTTTGTTGTATTTAATGGCAAAATTAAATATGTATTTGGCAATGAAATTACATGCTTAATTTTGTCATTCTTGCCTAACTACAGTAGTATTAAGGATCTGAAAAATAAGTCACTTCAATTTTAAAAAAAAATATTAGAATATGATTTCTATGGTTCGAATTAAATCTATATGCATATAAAGTTCAGTTATTTGTTTGTGTAATTTGGATCCAAATCTATATATTTTAATTACTATTGTTAAACTTTGGCACATATATTCTTTAAGACAAAGATACGGTTCCCTATCAACTTTTTTTTATAAAATCTAAAATTTAATTAAAATATATTAATTAAAAATTAAACGAATTTTTGGTATTTTAAAATTTTCTCTTGTGATAGTATTATCTTATAAAAATAATTTCGAAATGTCTCAAAGTTCAAAAATTGCCTTTTTAAAGATACCAATTTTTATTTTCCAGCAATCTTTTCCCTAATTTTAAAAATGTCTTTAATTTAATAATATTTTTAATTAAATTTTATGTTTTTATTTTGTAACAGTGAATTTATTGTTATGAAGAAATTCAATCCACTTTCATTGTTCCGTCGAACTACTCACCTACGGACCTTTCACAGTGTAAAAAGTAAGATTAAACTTTCTCTCTGAAAACTTTAAAGTAGGATTTTCACCTTCGCTTGTATTTCTTAGAATGTATATGTTTAATTTTATTTAATTTGAAGATGCACTGATTTGAATTCGTCTGATGTCGCTAAATTCATACTTTTTAGCCAAGTCGAATAACAAAGTAAAATTTTAAATAAACGCATCCTTACTAACATTTTAACTTCCAGGAAATCCAATATCCCATGTATATAAGCTGGTCGCAGAAAGCGATATATGTATGTATGTATGTATGTATGTATGTATGCATGCATGCATGCATGCATGTATGTACGTACGTGCGTACGTGCTACACAGATCCTTCTTCTTTTGCTCTCAAAAAGGGAAGAAAATCACGCGATTAAATAATTGATCAAATATATATGATCCTGGTTTTACCATATTGTCTGACATTAAAGTCATGTTATTTTAATTGCCTTATTTAAGTTCTGCTTATTCTTTACATGAACCTTTCTAGTGGAAGCCAGACTCATAACATTATACGGCTATTAGAAGTTTAAATTTCCTCTCCATCTATTTATAAATTTCGCGTTATTGCAACTTCATTTTTTATTTGTCTTATAAACTACACAGATCCTTTTGCTCTCAAAAAGGGAAGAAAATCACGAGATTAAATATTTGATGAAACAATGAAAATTCAGAAAACAATGTAACATTGTTGAAATTAGGGAAAAAATATTTTTAATGCTAATTTTAAAATTCTACAACCACTAGCACAACAATCAAATTAATATAATAAAAAAAAATTTTTTGAATTTTAAAATGATGTAAAAATTATTTTTGTAGCAATATTTTCAGAATTTATCGTGGAGATTCACCACAATTCATCAAATTAATTAATTAAAATTTCAAAGCAATAGCTTCCATATTAAACCATCCTTAACTATGTGTGCCAGGTTTGGTAGCTTTAAATCAAATTGTTTGGCCTGTAGAGTACCAACACATACACAGACATATACAATTTCATCATTATTATTAGTACATATTATAATATCTTAGAATATTTCTGTTTCTATTGAAATTTAATTGAATGATTACTGCTTGCTGCTCATTATATTCATATATTTATAAACTCTACAGCTCTTTTTCATACATGTTCCACTAAGGAAAAGATCGTTATGTTAAAATGAAATGTAGTTTACTTTCTATTCTTTAGAACAGAGAACTCAACATCTGGTTCAGATTATGTAATATAAAAGAGATCAGCATGATACAGAATTTAAATAGTGGCAAATTTAATATATACATTAAAAAACTTTGATTTTGTTTACAGACTGTGCAAAATAAAGATTATTTTTCTTTAAAAATTTCATAAAATTCCACAATTTTCAAAAAAAGAATTATATGGTGCTTCATCGCCAGATAGAAGTGAAAGAATCATTTTGTTGATGGTATAGATATTTATGTATGATCAGTAATGTATAAAAGAATTATGACTATGAAAAATTAGAAGCTAAACATTTTCCGGTAAAACGTTTTAAAATAAAAATCTTGCTAAAAATATTTTTATTATCTCTTCCATCAATAAAAATCTTTAATACAAACCCTTTCCTTTCATATTTCTTCTAGTTTCAATATAAAGAAACGGAGCTGTCGTAAAATCAAAAACATAAGCTTTGATGGAAAATAAATATCTGCAAGATTAAATATTTCGAATTCGTTAAAATATAAAAATAAAACGTTGGAAGAAATGAAAGGAATACTTTATTTGTTACCGGAGATATTTTCTAAGATAAATATTTTTTCCCCAAAATATATTATGTTTGTCATTAATTTGTTATCAACTGATAATCGATATCTTTTAATTAAGAAATAGAATTAACTCAATACATAATTTTTTTCTAATAAAATTTGAAAAATATTCAGTAAATAAAAAAAGCCGGAATTAGAAATTAATTATTTTTGTATTTGAATGCAAATGAGTTAATTAAGTAAGAATAACTCGAAAATTAGGTTTTCTAAGGATTAAAGCATACATCAAAGGACGGAAAATAATAAAAGGCTACAAAAATTCAAGTTTTCTTTGTAAGAATTTCCATTTTATAATTTTTCAAAACATTATGTTAAAATATGTTTTGTATTCCAAAAAATCCGGATTGATGTTAAACGAACTTTATTTGTTTTGTTTTTTTATCTGTTAATGTAATCCTTAAAATTTCCAAAAATTATTTAATATGTATCTACAGATATTAAATCACCATAAACAGTTTGAAACTGAAAGGAAAAATTCACTCTCCAAATTCTATTGCTTTGTTCTTACTTTCTTATAAACAAAATGCAGAGAAAGGATTGAAATCGTTAAAATAATTCAAACTAGAGATTTTGTCAAATTCCCACATTTAAGACCTCCCTAAGTTTAAAAAAAAATGTTGGCATTATATCTATCTGAAAGTTCATCTATTTTTTTAGTAAACACTAGAATTTTAAAAAAAATCTTTGAGGCAGATAGATGAAATCTGGTATATGTACTTAAGACTAAATTTAAAGCTTTCAATAAAATTTTGAAGAAAATTCTTTCAGAGGAAGTCTGCTGTTTGGCTGTGCAAATAGAAGTGAATTTAATACATTAAAAAAACTTAAAAAACGGATTGAATGAAACATGATACACAGGTTTGCATATAAAATGTAGATTCGAATATTAAACCAAATCTGTCAAAGGGTTCATAGTTTACTTATACGTATTTTAGTTTGCATATAAAGCCAAAATACAGTGATTTCAGCCGGCGTCCTGGCATAGGGGTAGTGCGTCTTCCCCTTGATCTGGGCGTCCCGGGTTCGAGTCCAGGTTCGGGCATGGTTGTTCCTCTTCTGCGTTCTATCTGTGAAGTGTGTGAATGAGCCCCCCTGTAAATAGGAGTTGTGCAAGCGATTGTGACGCATAAAGTAGCTGAGTCGTACTCTTGGCCCTAGTTGGCGCTACTGAAAAAATAAGCGAAGCTCACTTGGCTTAAATCGCTGACAGATAAAGTGCCATAAGTTACAACAACAATGATTTAAATCAATTAAAGTCGATATTTGACTGTATGATTTCAATTGTAATTTTGTGCTAATGTTTTTGTTATAGTCGAAAGGAAAAAAAAGAGTCTAAAATACATATTCGTACGATGGATTAAGACAAAAAATCTCTCTTTCCCAACTATCATTCGCCAATGATATGCATTACATCCACGGCCTTATTCAAAATCCACAATTTAATGCAATGGTGTACTTTCACATATTTTCCAATGTCTTTATTCGAAAGTGTGTGAGAAAATTTTGGTAAAAACACACCTACTCTATAACTTCATATTTTCTCATATATTTAGAAATAGAAAATATTGTATTCGTCAAAACTTTAGACCTGGATGTTTGGATAAATATTGGAATTTTTCATACTCCTGAATCCTGCAAAATCTAATTTTGAAACTTCCAGGTTTTTTGATAGATAATTCTAAATAATTCTTAAAGAATACCATTTCTCTAAGCAGAAAGGTATCACATAATGAATTCAACTTATGCTTCACCACTATCTCTACATTTTGGCTATTTGTTCTTCAAATAGTGAATATGTTCCAAAAAAATTCATATTTTGAGGTGATCAGTCAGCAAGCCCTTTTTTGACATCAATGTAATTGGTGAAATGCTGCTGGGAAAGTGTATGATACATCGATAAAAACAAGTAATGAAAACAAGTGAGCACGTCTATTGAGTATGGCGGATGGTTCTTGAAAATGCTAAGTGCAAAGATGATACCTCTGACATTTATCGCTCTGTGGAATGAGGACGTTATGTTGCTGCAAAGTCAGTTTTCATGTCTTTCAGTCCATTCTGAAAGCTTTTCAATCAATGACTGTATCAAATTGATCAATTGGTAATAATGGAGAAGGTTTTTGTGTCATTTGATTTAAGAAACTAATGGTACGTCACATCCTTCTTATCTCACCGAATACAAGGCAGTGGAATCACTAATTTTGTATCGCCTAAGGGAACGGATACTCGGGACTTCCGTTAGGGGTATTGTTAACAACTGCTTGGACTCCTTTTTTTTTTCTTTTGACTGGACAATTAAAGCAATACGAGATCACATGCTCTTTATTTATTTTTTAAACTAGACATATTTACCTCGCAAACACAATATCACACGAAATCAATTGTATATCAACGGCGCTTTGACAGGTATTGTCCTAATAACGAATTAGCATAATAGTGAAGATTGTCAACCAACCTTTTCTTCGAACGCCGTCAAGTGGAGAAATTCAGAATTGATAAACAGTAAACCGAATATGTCTGTTTGTAAGCACATTAAGTCAAAAAACGAAAAGGAGTTATTCAAATACAATTTGATACAAAATTTTATCATAAGAACCGCAATGTGTATTAAACTTTCGATAAAACTTGATAACGAAATAACCATCTGTCTTTCTGGCTATTTGCATGAATGTGAATGTGCTAGCTGAAAAACAAACGATTTGTGTGTCGTTTTGTGATTAAGATTTTAAGTCTGCATTAAATTTGGATCTAATATATCATAAAGCAAACGTCAAAATTCATTCTTCTTCTTCAATTCATTTTTTTT
>JAPMOR010064760.1:46108-58963 GCA_026543865.1 Argiope aurantia | reverse complement strand
GCCAAATAACTCGCCAATGCCATGCAAGGCGTTCTCTGGCATGAAAGGCTTATTAGAAAGTATGCGAGAAAGCTTTGGAGAGACCACTCCCAATGCGATATTTATGTAAAAATTGATATAATAAAAATTTCCGCAAATCTAGCATTAAAAATTAGTTAGTTTAATTCAAAATAAACTTTCAACTCTAATTTGATATATGAATTAAAAAATGGTGTCAACGTTAAGAAAATTTTTCATTAGCTATTTTTATCAAGCATCATCAATAGCATCAATCATACTTCTTGAATTGCGTAAAGATTTATCAATCATCAATAGTAACATTAATAATTAAACGACATCATTACTTACGCTTATATATTCCGAGATGGCAACATTATTTTAATACAAATAAATAATGCTCATAACATATTACTATAAATTTATTTTTTTGTGTGGCGTTAATATGCCGCTTCTTAAAAATTAGTCAAATTATTTTATACTGCTTGTATTTTATGGCAAAATTCTCTGTTATTGTAAAAAAGTGAAATTAATTTCTTTAAATTCTTTAAACACAGATTTAACGAATTAAAAAATTGGATTCTATTTAAAATATTAATCAATTTTAGCAATCTCCAAATAAGGTATGGCAGAAATAAAGTAATATGTGATTTCAGGATTTATTAAATCTCCAAAAATCATGAAACGAATTAATTTATTTTAAAGTAAATAAAAAAGGGCCTCCCTTAAGTCTTCGTTATTTTAAGTTTCTATCTAATATTTGCTTTATTATATATTCCTTTAAATTAAGGAATCATTTTCCAATAAAGGCTGCTTTACGTTCATCGCTGACTTCTATTTACATTAATAATGAATTTATTGACTTTGCATAAAATTTCCATTATTCTAACTTTAAATTATTATTTGCTCATTTATTTTAAGTACTTTTTTTTGTCTTTATCGTTAAGTTTTATATTATTTTGATCTGTGTAAATATTTAATCTATTTTATATCAGTTATTTCATTTTTGGTACTTACGAATTTGGTTATTTATTCTCAAATCGATGCTTTCATTTTTTGGGGCACACACTCTCTTGAAATTATATGAAATTACTGCAAATAAAATATAATCTATAGATATTTTATTAACGAACAGTTTGGGAGATAGTAGCAGTATAAACAATTTGCAAACTTTTTTTACTTTAGAAACTTTTGTACTAACTGTTTTTTTGAATATCGCTCACTGTTTTTTTTTATTTTTTTATATCCCTTATCAGATATGAATTACATTAATCTTTCTACTGCGGAATCTTTAATGAAGTTTATATACTTTTTCTTTCAGCGACGATTAGTTATGGAATCTTGACTTCGGAATTTCAAAATAACGACATCAAAATCCAATTTTAATGAACAACTGGTTTTTTTAATTAAATTTTTGATGACTCAGCGTCTAAAAATATTTTTTTTCTACGTTCCAGTCCAAATTTGTCATATTTTGCAATATTATTAAACACACAGATTTTAAAATGTTTTCATGTTAAGAAATTTAAAATTGAACTTGTATCAACCTTGGATACAAGACCACTGGCGTTAATTCCATCAGATCAATGTGGCCTAAAAGCCGCGAAAATTTGATCGTATAAGTCTGATGTAACCGTTCAGATTCGTACCAGTACTGTATAGCCTTTATATAATTTCAGTTTTGAACACTAAATTGTTTATAAAATATTTTATTTTTGTGGAAACTTGAATGAGAGAACATTTATTATTGTTACAAATGTATAATATTGCTTCTGTGCATAGTTAGCTCCTTGGGAAAGGAATAGATAGAACTAATGGATGCTGAAGAGATGCGATCATTTGGCCAATTTGTTCACACAAACTGAGGACCAAGAGTATTCGAGAATCTCGCCATTGTCCCATTTAGGTTTGGTTTCCGCCGTTTGTGTTAGAACATTCGATTCCTGTTATGGGAACTATAAGCTGTGGCGAGTTAGTAGTGATGTTGATTTCAGCTCAGTCGAGTATTTGAGAGAACTGGCAATATTTTAGAAGTATATATCTCTACCGAATTTCTTCTGAACGCTATGTACTGTAGTGTTTTTTAAATAACGGTTTTCTGTTCATGTGCTATTGTTTTTCACAAATGCTGTTTTTAAGTATATATTGACTTTGTTTTGCTGCTGTGTATTCATATTTTCGTGTAGAATAAATCGTAGTTATTCCTTATTGAACTTGTTGGACTTTTCCATCATAGTTGAATTTTTCTATAACAATATAAAATTGCAAGCTGTTTTTTAATAACCATTTAGGTAGCCTTCCTTTGTTTCCTCAGCAAATCTGTAATAAAAAAAAGGAAAAATAAGTTTTCCATTTATATGCTTAGTCATTTGCAAAGGAACAAAAAAAAACACTTGAATATAAATTTAACATTATTATGGTGTTTCGAAATGCATATGTGAACATCAATATTTTTTAACAATAAATTATTGATTCACGGGGCCTATGCATCGTGTTTCAAATACCTTTTAATGTATTATTTTCATTTTTATATATTTGATACTTCCATTTATTCTCTGCTACTGAAACTACTTATCCTAACGCATTATCCATATCTAAATATTTTTCGCACTCACTAGGGTACCATACAACATTAGCAAAACCCTCATTTCAAATACTGCCTGGAGTAAAAAAAAAAATATGCAGATAGAAAAAAATGTATATTTCCACCATTAAGATTCATAAAGAGCTGGCGCATAGCTTCCATGATTTGTGACAACCAACAAGGCAATATCTTAGCTTATTGATTAGTTAGTTCAGTGCAAACGCGCCCTTCTCTGGCTGCTAATAATACACTTAGCAACTAGGGAGAAGCTCTCTCCTGCCATGAAAGGCCTAAAGGTAAAAATCCATTAGGCACAATAGCAGCACCTGAATGAATTAATGTCAAATAAAGGTCTGCATGTAAGGGCTGGATTCGTGTTCGCGAAGAATTAGATAAGCAACCTCTATTCATAGGTTGTAAATTAAGAAAGGAAAAAGTCTTTTGTGCATCCTTTCTAAATGGATATTAAATTATGATATCGTCTTCGATAAATTAACGCATGGGGAAAGAGTTGGCTGTCTTTTGGTGTTTCAGGATAGCTGAGAGCTTTATCTCGGTGAATGGCATAACTGATGCCTTTTATATCGGTTTCTGAGCTATGAGGAAAAATAATTAACGGAAAATGAATGAGGTATTTATTTTTGTTGAAAAGAGTCCTTAAAAATTTTATTCAAAGTTTGCAAATAATAATTTTTTTTTAATCTTTTTATAAGATATTGTAGTATTTAAGCAAAGTCAAGATGAAAGAATAAATAATAAAAATAAAATATTTCTAATTGGTGAAGTGATTTTTACCATCTGAATAATTTTTACCATCATTTCAGAACTGATAATTTTAATCTTGATCTTTATTTCTATTGTTAGTTTTTTAAAAAAAAGCACGCTGCATTGAAACATTAGATATTTTTATGCCTTCTCCGTGATCTGGGCGTCCCGAGTTCGAATCCCGGTTCGGACATGGTTGTTCTTCTTCTGTGTTGTATCTGTGAGGTGTGTGAATATGCCCCCCCCCCTGTAAAAAAGGGGTTGTGCAAGCGAATGTGACGCATTAAGTAGCCAAATCGTACTCTTGGTCCTAGTTGGCGCTACTGGGGAAACAAGAGACGCTCACAGGCTTAAATCGCTGATAGATCTGTCAGAGGGCTATAGTTCAGCAACGGATTGTAAAACCCTCCGCGTTTTTGCACATGCATTAGAATGGGTTTAATTCTTCAAAATAGGGGTGAAAGGAGGATATGTTTACATTTACTAGTATGTAATAGGGAAAATCCAAAGTCAAAGGGAATACCGGAAATGCACTCATCGTTCCGCGTCTTACCCCTTAATGAGACGGAGTGGTCGAAATGTGGTTATCTTAGAATCCGTTGACGAACTATAATAAAAGTGCTCTAAATAACAACAACAACAGATATTTTTACAGATATTACAGTGTCAATAAGAAATGTTTTCGTTCCATTAAATAAAAAAGCGTATTTTTTTTCAAACCATATAATTTGAATGTTCTGATATTATTGTGTTTCTTTTTTAAATGACGTCCTTATAGTGGGGTGTGAAAATTGGGAAAGGATAGTGTCAGCTCAAGTGTCCTTGTCATTTGTATTCAAAGTTATGAAGTCAGCCTTATAACAGCCCTTCTGTTGCTTCTCAACGGAACTTTACCGTAACTAAACTGAACATAAAAATGGTATCTTCATATATAGTTACTTTTTGGCTGCATTTTTTTCAAATGAAGAAAATTTCTTTGGTCATTTATTAATTGATAATAAAATCATAAATTTAATAGTGTTTAACTAAAAATATTTCATGATTCTTTTTTTTTTCCTTGTTTTAAAAATTCTTAATGCTATTATTTATTGTTCTTCAAAAACCTGTAATGTTTTTTAGTGTTACACCGAGTAATTTTGTTTAAACCTATTCAAAATATTTATAGGATTTATTTATTACAAGGCAAGATACAAAGAAAAAACATAATATATCAGTGATTGAACTTCAAATTAAATAACTGTGCGCGATTCACGTTCATGGATAAACTCATGCGCACAATCGCTAAGAACAGCGCCATCTTGCGTCTGTAAATTGAGACAGACTAATCGGTCTTTGTTGATACATGAGCCAGTAAGTATAAAGTTAAACATCGAACTCTAAAGTCATATTAATGATTAATTGATAGTCTAAATTTTTATCTCTGTAAATGTTATTTGTTATTTCTAATTCTAAAGTTAATAAAGCAAATTTGATTATTTTCAAAAGAGCTAGCTGTTTCATAGCATCCAATTCATATCTGAAAGTATTAATACGGTTTACTTCAACTAGAAGAGTATTTATAATTTATATTGCCATTATAGCTTAGCAAAACACTTAAATTTGCAATAATAGGGAGGAAAATATCCGTAGGTTTTCAATGTGTTTAACCTATTTGATAAACAAGTAAAATATTACTTTAAACTAAGCACATGCAGTTAATAGTGCAGCAAATTAATTATAATTTTTGTACGCTACAAGTTAAATGAAAAAGAAAAAAAAAAGAATGCCGAATTCGAACCTGTAGTCTGAAACATTAACGCGTGACAATGCTTAAGGTTTAGTTTTATCTATTTAGTCTTCATCTTCTTTTATATCATTAGAATTAACAGAAAAAATTTTCAGTTATATTGTAAAATTCGCTATACTGTTATACTGTAAAAATTGATTCTATAATTAAATGTACCACTGAACCTTTCAATAGCGAATAACTATTAAAATTTTTTAATGTAAATTTTTGAAACTTTTGTGGAGTTTTCAGTAAAAAAATGGTGGAAAAGTGGCTTAATGCAATAAAATAATTCTCAGTTATTGAAGAAAAACAGTAAAAATTTTATTAATTTTTAATTAATTAAAAATCCAATTGAAATTTTTTTTAACTATTTTTTATGGTGTCTGCAAGCTAAGAGGTAACTAATTACATGCGAAATTTGGAAAACTGCGCTCAGCGAAGTGTTACAATTTGAACATAATACCAAACATTTCATAAAGCTTGAAAATAATATATATACGTAAATCCTTTATCAGATTAAAAATGAAATATTGTTCGCAAAATACATTCATTCAGCTCAAATTGCGAAAATTCACGTGTTGACTCTATGGTTGCCTAATTACAAAATTGAATTAATTATCATAAAAAGAATTTATTTTACAATAGATTTTACAAAAACTGTCGCATTTATTGATAAAAGAATATCGGAATTGTTGCAAACGAATTTCAATAGTTGTAAACATTCGTAATCATGAATGCCTTGTCATAGCTTGCAATGATATTAAAATAATTTTAGGTAGCCTTCGTATATACCGTCATCTGCAGTAAAAATTGTGATACACGCTTTTAGACTCCCTGATATATTTATAGGTTTTTCATATATCAGTGAATAATTAACTTTAGGGGATAGGAAGATAAATTCCTACGGGCTCAGCTGTCATAGGTTTGATCAGATGTATCATGACTTTTTTTCCCTATCGATTACATGCCTAAATTTTACCAAGCTTTAAACACTTTGAAGAAGCTGGATTACAGAGTGAAATAATAAAAAAAAAGTAAATAATTTATGTTGAACTCAGAAGAACTCAAATGGAATTAAGATCTGGTAAACTAGGAGGCCAAACAGTAGGTTCAGATACCTGCAGCAATTTGCTTTAGACATCATGAAAAAAACTCATTATTGTCATTAAATAATTTCCGACTCCATTTTTTTATATCTAAGGCCTTCATACAAAAGTTTTTACTTGATTTCCACTGACAAATACTATTTGCCCCACCATATTCCATTTCATTTCGTGTTTCACGTGTCTACTGCGAGCTATCTACACTGCCGTCGCACTAATTAAATTCTCACATTCTTGCAAAATCATTTATTTTGCAAGAATGTTGTTATCATCGGATTTTTAAATAATTATGTGTTTCAATACGATAACTATACTTTTTAAACCCCTAGACACATATCATGTAATAGTTTTTTTCTTATCTTCAAAAATAAATTATTTATGTCAAAAAACTTTTCGAAAAATTAAAATTGCATTTCAGATAAAGTTATCCATACATCATATTATTGTAAATAGGCGGTTTTCTCAAGGGAAAATAATTTATAATTTTAGTTGTAATGCAAGAAATATTAAATTTTAGTTTCTTTCCCATTTTACACAGAAAATAAAATATGTGAAATGTTTTCTCTTTATAAAAGTCATCTTTGATGAAAAATAACTTAAAATAGGCAATTTACTCTCCGAGGTATATTTATCTGCTTTTTATTAAACAGGCGGTGAATGTTTTATGAAAGGAGGCATATTCACAAAAAGATTTGTAGAAACATCTCCTTATTCCTTTGATTGTATTCATAATTTTTTTTTTTTTTTATTTTCCTCTACACATTTCTAACTCTTATGAGAAATTCAAATCGCAAAGAAAATTTTCCATTTTTCCCTGCATCCTAGAAAATGAAATGTTGTTTTGTTATGAATTTAGTTTTATATTATGGCTATTATATTTTTCAAAATAGAAACAAAACAAAAGTAACAACGGCTTCTTTTGCAACATGGGATACTGTCACGAAACAGAAATTACATTTAATAAAAAATACTATTTCAGACAAGAATAGTCTAACAAAAATTCTTAAAATTTGGGATTTGAATTGCTGTTTCAAAAACTTGTTTACAGCCAGATAATGAATTTCACAGAATTCAGCTGTATTGTTAATGCAGCTAGTGTTAAGGGTCTGATATTCGAAATTTTGACATGAAATTATATTTAGAGAAGAGATTGGATCTGGCAATAAATTCAATAAATTCAACAGTATAAAAATTATAAAAAAAATTTTTTAAGTCCTAACTTTTGGTCGTAAATACCTAACTTTTGTTAGAATGATGTTGTTACAGAAATCTTTCAGTGGGAACACAATGAAAGAAGTTCGACATACTAGATAACGGAAAACAGATTTTTAATCCATGAAAAATTGGAAGCTCGGGTAATAAAAATTCAGCTGAGGTGCACACAAAAAGTATCACTTGAAGAAACTCGGAATTGAACAAGCAGACAATAAATCACTATATAAACATCTATATCATTTTTAAAAGCTCGTAATGCGATCAATTATGTTCAAACAGAATCAATCCTCGAGTGAGCGCCTCACTCTTTACAATCTCCCCTTAGCATTAGACGTTACATAGAATTATCAGATCTCGGTCATTTGTTGACATTGTGTGATACTTCTGGCATTTTTTTAGAACCTCCTCTTTTGAGTCACGAATGGGAGCCAGTAGTCCAACTATAATCAGCATCCATCGAAAATTCCTGTATATTTTTTTCCGTTGATGAGATAAAATTTCCAGTAAATCAATAATACAGATTCATTACAACATTGTTTGTGTTTGTTTCAACTTTAATTGCAGTAACCATTGTGCTCTGGAAGTAAAGATGTTTTACGTTAAGTATTATACAGAAAGATTGCTATCGAAAAAAATTAATCAATGCCAAGATAATTGTAATAAATTCAAGAAAAAATTTTGTCATATCATTTTAGTGGTGCCACCTGGATCTAGATTTAACAAAGAGATGGAATTGATTGTACTTTTAAACTCAATTAACTGACACCGCTGTAATTTTTATTCTTCGTATCCTGAATTGTTTGCATTTCTTCGCTTGTACAAAGCTGTGGGTAAATGACTGAAGTGATTATCTTCAGAAGAAAACAATATTGGAATAATACAACTTTCTTATTCTTCCAAAATCCAGTCCAAAAGTTTTTTTACTTCACTATAAAAAAAAAACTTCTTTGAAAAATCATAACTTTTTTTTTTAAATCATTTCTCTAAAAAAGTTCATACCACATAACTCTATCCGAAATTTTCGCGGATTCTTTTTGTATTTTTATAAGAAAATATAACTGATCTTGATCTTACGCATGATCTTTCTATTGATTTTTATTAGTAATTTTAATATAATGTGTAATAAAGCCGTAGTATCCGGACTGAAGGATGGCTATGGGAGCAGAAGTTTCCATGTTCGAGATCAAATCTTACAAATAATTTGTTGAACACATTATATATGATATCAAAAGTCATATTTCCTTCATCTGATATAACTCGGAAGTTAAGCTCATATCAGTGGTCAGATGGTGAAGAGAGTGTCTGGAAATTGGAAATTTTCAAGCTACCATTTGGAAATTTTCAAGCTACGGCAGTTTTTCAATGCAATTAGGACTTCGAAACTGTTATCTCCGACTTCTAAGTCATCAGGAAGCTCCAGTCCTTGGAAGTTTGAACCTAACGTTTCAGAATCAAATAATAAGTTCTTCATCTTTTTGTTATTCAAAATTAGGATACCCATTCCGAAAAAGCCACCCTTTTGTCGCAACATTAGACATTAATCAAACTGAAGCTAGAATACTCATACTATTGGGCATTTCTGGCCAAAAAACAATGAAATGTCTTCTTGTTATCGTAAAATGTCAGGATGCCTCATACAAGAAAGTGCCAGCGTTTATCTTCATTATTTTGATGTTGCAATGGCAACGTTGCCACGGTTGCGTTGGCAATTAAATCCAACTATGACTACCATATATCAGAGTTGAAATAAATTGCAACAATTATTATCTTTACTTCCTCGTATAACATCCTCTCGCTGGTTTCGTATAGATTTTGGAACATCTATACGAATTAATTATTTTAAAGGCAGGTATCACCTTAATCACCTGTGTTTCAAAATTACGAACTCCTTCCCTTGCTTCGAATGTTAATCTAACTGAAGGCAAACTTCTCACATCCTACTTGCGTATTATACAGAATATTTATACATATCGTTGCTCTAGCACAAAAATTCCAGTTAATAGTGGCAGTTTTACCAATAATTACCATTGCTCATTCATCTTATTATTCTGTTCTACAAGATCTAAAATCATAATCATAGGCAAATTTAATTTATTATCATATGTCAGTAATTCAATCATAGCTAAACATAAAGTAACTTTAAAGTCGAAGTTTTATTACTATACCCACATATTATGCAGAATAATTTTAATTTAAAATAATGAAAGGCATTCAAGTTAGTACGAAAATTTGAAAGATGCATCTTTCAATGATGTGCTAGACTTACCTGAAAGTACAAGTACTTGCCCGTCTTATTATTATGACCTACAAGATCCGAAGTCATAAGCAATTAAATTTTCCCATGGCCAACATATATCAGAAACTAAATCATAACTAAACATAAAGTAAATATAAAGTCAGGATATTATTATTTTAATCACATATTATGTAGAATAATTTTGATTAGAAATAATGAAAGGCATTTAAGCTAGTACAGAAATTTCTAAGGTGTATCTTTCAATGAAGTGCTAGCTTTACCAAAAAATACCAGTACCTACCCACCTTATTATTCTGAACTACAAGATCAAATTTCATACGGAATTAAATTTATCTACGGCTATCATATGTCTGTCATTCAACCATACTAAACATAAAATAAATCTAATTAAAATTAGCCTATTCCTATTATATATTATCTCATATTATGCAAATTAATTTTGATCAGAAATAATGAAAGGCATTCAGGCTAGTCGAAAATTTCAAACAAGTACTCTCCTTACCAGAAAGCATCAGTGCCTACCTGCATTATTATTCTGATGTACAAGATCCAATGTTATAAGCAATTAAATTTACCCTTGGCCATCATACATCAGAGCACGAATAAACTGCACCAATAACTGTCTTGCGTGAACAACGACAATCACTCGTTCTTTGGAATAAGTTACTTCCACGCCTGGTGGAGCAGGGATTTATTGCGAAGTATGAATATGAAGGGAGTAAGCCATGGGAGGTGTGAGGTTCTTTCCTTCCATATTGCGTTTGTAATGATGAGACTCCCTTTTCCTGGGGAGCCTTATTTCTTCAGCAGTCCATGAACATGTCAGATTTTATTGCAGTCTTGTATTCCACGCTTGAAATACGGCGCAGTCTTTTACGAGGCCCCTATTTCCGTCCGGAGAAGATCTACTGACGACAAAAGGCTTCGGATGTGGAGAGGGCAGTAGGTGTTTGTGATTTGGTGTAGACGTTGTTATAATGCAAGAAGTATTTTGAATGGAGATGGTATGGGATTTTATTAAAGTCTGGGATTTGTGATGTTCATATTTAAGATGTATCTAGAATAACTGGAATTCCTTCTATTCTTGTGACCTTATGTTCAGATTTCAATTTTGTTGCAGGTTTTCTGTAAAAAAATATGTATTAAATTTATATTTTCAAAAAAAATTAAATAAATAAATGAATAGTAAAAAAAATCGACATCTGATATCTCAAATTTTAGGTTATCATGTGAGAAAATTATTAAGTCATTGTTTGTTTTAATAATTTAAGTCTCTATCCAGTTTGAAACAATCACGTGACTATCAGAATATGCATGCATCGATATTTAGAAATCGATATTAGGTTTTTTTCATCTCAAAATTGGTTAAGGAGCTCCGAAACGTTTCTTGCCACCTAAAAAAAAATGGAAAATGAATTTTAAATAAGATTACATAATTATTGGTTCTATAAATTTCTCACATATACATTTCATTAATGGAAGTTAATTTGACGAGAAGAGGGTAAGCTTTAAATATTAGAGTGCGAAATAGGATAAATAAGCACGTTCTCGCATTCTAAGAAGGAGGAAGACCTTTTCTTATTCTACTCGCTGTGGGGATTAATGTCTCTGACGGTTCGTACCTCCTATGAGTACCTCCTATATATATGTTATTTGGGCCGATTTAGAAAAATTAAAATATATAAATTATAGTTATAAACAAAAATGTTAAAAAAATGAATGTCAAATATAACAAAATAAATATGCTTATGTTTTGAACCATAAATTAAGTATTTCATTCTTTTTTTCTTTTTTTTTTATGTATAATGCACACTTCTTTGAAGGTCATTCTCCCTGAAAAATGAATATTAACAACTTAATTTTTAATAATAAAATAACTTGTTGAGACCTCTTCAAGTCTAAAATTTTTCATGTTCTTTCTCATATATGTCTATTTCAAGATTAAACCAAGAATAAAAATATTTGTTTTTAATTCGATTATATTATACTATGTAATAAAAAAAATTAATATGTTTATTTTTAATAGTTTCAAATAATCAAAAATTCCAAAAAGAAATTCATAGCTTTTAGATACGTTATATCGCTTTCAAACGTTAATCCTTGTCAAATATGGCATTTAGTATTGAATCAACGAAAACGACAACAAGTAATAAATTCAATTCACGTTTTGAATTCATTATTTGACGTTACATATCAAATGCGCCATCCATTTATAATTTTGGGAACTATTGCGCAATTTATTATATAAAAGAGTGTATGATGTCACAAGCTGAAGATACCATGATGTTCAGATATATGTGCTGTTGCTTTTGACGCTTCGATATTATTGGAATTCAATCTAATTGAATGAAAAAAATCTATTACTTTTTGATATTATGATTTAAAAAATCGATATACAGTTTGATATTATGATATTAGCTCTTACGATATTATGGAAATCGAAGCAATCATAAATGTTGACTGAATTCATTTTTTTTCAATATATTTTTTTATTATAACCTAAAGAAATTGTGATAATAACTTATTTTTAGGAAACATACAAATATGTCAACTCCAGATTTGTTGAAAAATATTGTTTTAATCTTTGCATCTGACATTTTGTTTTTATTTTATTTTTTCTTGCAGTTTGATAGTTTTCAAATCTAAAACTTTTTCCATAAAATTATTAATAATATAAAACAGATCAATATGATTGTTTAAAATTAATTTGTAATGGAGATATTATCAAGCAAATAAGTCTATCTTTCATTGGCACGTATGTATTGTACAGTGCATATGTATGTATTGTACAATATTGTATGATGCTAAACAATATTCGCAATATTGTATAATATTATTGAATACTGAATAATATAATATTGCACAATATTGTATAATGTTGTGCAATTTATGCAGTGCCATGTTTCTTTTCGCCCCAATCTGCTATGTCAGAAATGACCTTAAAGAAGTACGAAATGTATTTCTCATGTCCGAAATTCGTAGTCGAAAAATATAAAATTAACTCGTTTTTTCAGTGCAGAGTAAACTCATTTTTACCCTCACAATTTCTGTTCTAATAGTTAAAACTCCAGCAATTTAAATTTAGAGAGATTCCAGTAAAGTTATTCAAAATCATAAACTAACTAATAATTAGTAAATCATTTAACGTTTTATAGTTTAGAAAATA
>JAPMOR010064760.1:22512-46098 GCA_026543865.1 Argiope aurantia | reverse complement strand
TGGAAAATAACTGTAAGCCTACTTTTCCGCTTATACGATAATATGTCACTTTTTTTCCCCCTTGTCCCTTCAATTCTGACGCAAGTCGCTAACTAGATTAAATGCCGTATTACAGATGAAAGTTTACTTAATACCACAATCGAAACTCCCATTGATCAAAATCCTAGATATTACGTCTTTATCTGTACCTGCAAGGAAAAGAACAGAAAAGTAGTAAAAATCTAAAGAAAGACAGAAAAAAAATGCTCTAAAGAAGGAAAATCCGTCATGATACATGATAGTCAAGACTATCAATACCAGGGCGAAAACGTGCCGACCATTCACACTGGGATCTGAACGAATCCAATCATCCAATCAAATAGGTCCTTTTGCGTGAAAACTAATGCGTCACGATTTGTAGGCGTGGTCTTGATCAAATGAAGAATGTTTTTTCACTGAATGTCACAGTAAGTTTCCCCAACGTACCATTAAGAAACGCATTTGTCTTCAAATCTTGGACCCTTTGGCTAACGGAATGTAGGGACGACAAAAAACAGGAAAAAAAATTGGTTGACAATTCTCTTGCAGACGATAAAGGTATATACGTGTTTATGGCGCAGTAGGGGTTTCTTTTGTCTTTATTGATGGTGACAATCCCTTTAAATCACTCTTTCTTACATTCTTTTCTTTATTTTTTTTCTTGGAACGGTTTGGAATTGCCCGCCCTAAAGTTTTATTAATTGTTTGGAACTGTGGTTATTTATATTCATGAGGGATATGTGAAAGTTATATAATGGCAAATCGATCTTCAAATTTTTTTCTTCTGTAGTATGAAAAAAGTCTAGTCTTCATTTTTAAAGCACGAATGAGCACATAATATTTCTTAACCTATGGACAAAGTTACTCTCATTTTGAAAAAGATATTAATATTATATTAGAAATATATTTCATAAATTTAATTGGTCTCAACACCGAAATTATAAATTTTTGTCAAATTTTGGATCCAAATAATTATCGGAAAGATGTTCAATACCTGATTACTTTAATTCTATTCCGAAGTTAAACACAAAACGCGCTATATCATTTTAGTATATGGAAAAACTGACTGAAAAGCAGACCCACTTTTTTAAATTTAACATTTGCATAAGCGAACTTTTCTTAATGGTCCTTATTCACCTCCTAATTACTTGCTCTTTTTCATATTTCGATATCAGAAGGTTAGTGAAGTTTAGCATGTAATTTTATACTCAAAATTATAGTTCTATGCTAAATATCGGTATGAATTAACTTCTAGACGGTTTACTCGCTTATCTTCACTATAATATGAAGCGCAAGTTGGCTCTTGGAATTTATCGTTCTGGCAGCAGTAATATCGTCTCCAGATAGTGCTCTAGCCTTTGGCTTTCTATACAATCATTCATTGATTCATAATCTAGATATTATTATTAGATTTAAGTCGCATCAAAGCATCGAGTGTTGTCCACTTAAAAATGGCTAGCGCCCAAACTACGGATGGTTCTCATTCTTATTATTTCGTCAAAATACTTGAATTTATTTTTTGCTGAAATCGTCCAATACTAAGATTTTTTTTATGTTAAGAAGAAAAAAAGATGAAAACCTGAGATAAAAATCCTGCCTATTTTTCTTTTAAAAAAATTTCCACTGTTTTATAGGAATTTAAAGTCTCCTAGAGCTTATATTGCATTGGCAATTCTTCAAATGACAATGGTTTAAAAGTAGATAGATCAGGATAATCCGTTTGAATAATTAGGAAAAATGTAACTCCACTTTTTGATTAGTACATATAGAGTATTTTTGATTTTTCTAAAAAAAATATGTTACTGCATTTCAAGTTGTTAAAATAATTAATTTCCGATTTTACCCAATTCTGCTCTTTACTCTCTCCCAGCATTAAGCGAGGCAACACCTTTTTTAAAAATTTGCTTTATCATTAGAAAGTTTTTTTAGGAATTTTAAACTGAATTTTTCAGTGATTTCTTACCTATCGTGGGATTCAATACATATTTATCGATCTACCAAAAACTCGATAAATAAATAAAAGACAGGTTCTAAGTTTTTAGCCTTCCACTAATTAAATGCCACACGCTAAGAATAACATCTCCAATCAAATTACTGGTCAGATCTAATTCAGATTATGTTGACGTTTGGTACCCTCTCTCTAAACAGGAGCCACCTTTACATGTTTGTGTGTAGTCCTGTGCCAAGGGCGTCGAGCAAGGGTTGTTTGTCAGTGAAATGCAGTATTGTTTGTTTGGCGAGGAAGGATTTACTCAGGCGAAATTAAAGGTATGAGGGTTGAAGTTAGTGGTATTGAGCTGTTACTGTGGCCCATTCGCCTACTCGTGCCATTAGCTGAATTGGATACATAGAACGTTTATTGCCATAACATGTATAAAAGTTTCATATTTCCTAATTCTCTTAACAATAATCTACAATAATGTTTTAATCATATTTCATACAAATTTAAGGGCTGAACCATAGGAAAATTTTATTGGGATCTTTTAAAATATAATTTAATATCATCGACCACTTCATACCATTGTTGCTGATGGAAACTAATTTTTTGTAGATACTGCTATTGTCTGTTTAAAGAATACAAGCAGTTGTTTTAGACAATTATTCGACTATTAACAATACTATTTATTAACTATAGTCGAATACATCCATCAGTATTTCTTTTAAAGTAATAAATAATCGATAAAATGTTTAAAATCGATAAAAACCAATTTCCTCATACTTTGCCAACTTTGACCGGTTACTAACAGGACGATCGGTTTTGATGTAGAGTAGTCTGACTTCAAGATGTACAACACTTGTGATTGGGCCATTTTAATAACTGGTGTTCTTCTTGATTGATGCTCCCGTGCATTAAAAAAAATCTTCTGTAAACGGCTCGCTAAATGTACAGTGTGCAGTAACTTCCATTTTGCATATACATAAAAGAAAAGCAGCCCAAACCTATTCTTCTCGCCCCCCCCACACCACACACATTTTTACCTCATGTCCTTAGGGACCTGTGGGATAGTTGCCGAAATATAAAGGAACACTTCGTACTATTCAAAATGGCATAAAGCGATGGAAGCGGATAGATATCCAAGTTTGTCCACGCCACGCCAAGTTTGACAGGTTTCCATAAAAGTGATCGATTTTAATGTAGAGTAGTCTGTTTTCAAGCCTTGCGACTCTCGTGATTGACCGATTATACACTCATGTCCATAAATTAAGGATAATGAAAGTTCAGGAAAAGTAAGAGTCAGAAGCAAAACAAATGAGACTTATTTGTAAAGCCTATTTATTAAAAAAAAGGTAGAGAGCAAAAAAAAAGATGCTATATGTTTGATATCATTAATAAAAAGTGCGATTTTTTGCTCCCTGGAGCAAATTACAAAGAAAAAAAACCTATTTATAAAAACGAATATTACATAGTTGGTATGATGGTTAGTACATAGTATGTCTCCCAGACGTTGCAATACAGTCCGTACAACGCCTAAGCATGCTGAATATCAAATTATCGATCTGATCTTGGGGAATATTACACCACTCATCAAGCAATGCTCTCCGAAGCTCCGGTAGACATGTAGGAGGTTGTTGAAGGGGCTGCAACTCATCGGGAAAGCATGTCCCATATATGCTCTACTGAATTCAAGTCCAGTGAGAATGCTGGTCAGTCCATACGGGTGATATCCTTCGATCGAAGGCATTCATTTACGATGTTTACACGGTGAGGACTGGCATTATCATCCATAAACGCGAATTCTGCGCCCGTGGCGCCCCGAAATAAACTGACATGTTGTTCCAGAATGACGTCACGATATATTTGGCCTTTCATGGTTCCAATTTGAACATACAGGTCAGTTCTGGAACCCAGAATAATTTCTCCCCAATTGAGAAATATGCACCACCGTAACGGTGTCGTTCAATGATGTTCTCTTGGTGGTAACGAGTACCTGGCGTTCTCCATATGAAAGTCCGGCGTGAATCAGACTGCAAGCTAAACCTGGACTCGTCGGAAAACATCACACAAGCCCACTGTTACATAGTCCACAATGCATGCTCACTACTCCAGGCTAACCGCAGACGACAATAAGTTGCAGTAAGTGGAACACGTCTGACAGGCCTATGAGCATATAGATCAATCTGCCCTAAGCGTCTGTACACGGTCTGACTTGAAACTGTCGTGTCTGTGGCTGAAGAGAGCTGACGAGACAGGTCTGATGTTATGCTTCGTCTGTTTCTTTTGTCAGTAACTGCCAAATACCGATCCTCATTATGCACTGTAACTCGTGCTCGTAACACTGCAACCTGTGTAGTAACGTCTACTCACATTACCATTATCTTGGAATCGTTACCAAAGCCTGAAGATGACACTTTGGACGATTCGAAGTTCCTCGGATACTTCCAGCTGGATACGCCCACATTCCAGACTGCCAACAATTTTACCATGTAAAAAATCATCCAAATGCGTCCTTTGTGTCATAACTATGCTGTTATTGCACTGAAAGGCTTATAAAGCGCTTGCGAACAATTTTACTTCTTTGCCTGTATTCCTTATACATCACTCTCTTACTCTCTCGTCATTGTGATGTACTATCGGTGTCATCTGGTGGCTTACTGCAATTTGCATATGATTTTGGAATATGTGTGCAGTCATTTTATGGGTGATATATGTATCTTAGAGCTCGATTTCCACGTGACTGAATTATCCTTAATTTATGGACATGAGCGTAATAACTGATGTTCATCCTGATTGAGGCTCCTGTGTATTAAAAAAATTCGAATGTCGACGAAAATGCCCCCTTATTGTGAGGTATTAGGAGGAGTGGCTTAGAATGTTTGATTGGCAAGTCAAATAAGAAAGTAATTCATAGACTTCGTGAAATCACACATCCGTTTTAAAGTGTCTTCTTTAAAGTGTACTGTAGCAGTTGCATTACACTTATCTTCTCTTTTGGATACTAGATGGTGATACCTGATTAAGCCATCCCATATGTAATCCCATAATGCATTGCGATTGTAATGAGAAGGAGATGTTACGCTGAACTGTGAAGCGCGCGCGTAAATGTCTTGTCTTTGTCTTTGTAATTGTTTAGTGTGTGAATGTGATTATTAAAGAAATGTTTCCTACAACATTCGTCCTGTTGCTTCCTGCACAGATCATAATAATCCACATACCACCACAGTACTTATAATGTGTTTGTATATGTTTATTTATTCAATGTATATTTATTTCAATTAACAAATGTTACCCAATAAAGAAAATTCCACAAATATGCGAAATTTAATTTATCAAAACGGTTTATCAATAATTTCAGAAATATTATAGTCCTGCCTCTCCTAAGCACAAATCAACACAAAAAAAGCATAAAAGATGATGGGTAATTTTTTTAAATTAAAAAAAAATTGAAATGTCATGAATTACACAATATGTCTGTTCGTTTAATTTTCCATAATCTAAAAGGAGATAAATTTAAATTAATAAAATGTTTTTCAATTGTGAACTAACAAATACAAGAAGAACAAAAAATATTTTACTTTTGAGAGGTTTAATCCGAACAATTCAATTTTGTTTCTTTAAAGCAGCAAACAGATAAACAAAAAGCAAACTTTCAATAATGAAACAACGCGCTTTTTGTTCATTTTTGTTTAATTAAACGGAATTTCCTCGAAACTACACGATAGTTTTTTTTTAAATTTCTTTCCTGATGTTGTTTATTTGATTTGTAAGTATCAAACTACAGTTAATTCTTTTCTTCTCAAAAGTACGTAATCGTAAAACAAACTCTACCTTTTCTTATTTTTAATTCATTAAATACGAATCTGTGAACGTTGTCGCATTTCAGAAAGAAAACCGTTTTCAATTATTTTCATGCAACATTAGGGAATTTATGATGCATAGATATTTTACACGGTAAATTAAGTTAAGCCCTGCTTGAAAGATTGATTTTAGTTTACTCCCCGTTTTTTACAGATGTCGCTTGTTTATGGAAAATAAACTAAGATTTAGAAACTGATTATTTTCTAGGTAACAGGAGAATAATGATTATTCATATAAAAAAGGAAGAAAAGTAATAATAATCTGTCATTTCTGTTATGTTATTTTTATGAATATAAATTCTTACATATTCTTATGTACTTTGCAAATTTATGATCGTTATATTGGATTATTTATGGGATATTATGTTTTATACTTCTTTCATTTTTTTACAGGTTGAATTCTGAATTTTTGAAAGATTAAAAGGTAAGTTTTGTTTGAAATTTCTAATGTTTTTGCTAGTAAAACTGCTGATAAAATATTGCAGTGATTATTTTTCCCTGATCTAATGCGTAGCTTGAAGTTTTATTTGATTCACATCTCTTTTATACAAAAAAAAGAGCAGATAAAAAAGGCTTCCGTTTCCATCTGTGTAAAAAGATCTTTTAGCATTCTCAAATATATAAGGAAAAAAAATAACAAAGTACAATACCAAAGTATAGTAAATATTTGTTGAGGCAAACATGCTTTAAATTAATTTAAAACATAAATGACATTAAACTTATTTTAAATCTTGCTAGAAATACCAAAATTAAAATGACTGAGTTAAAAGTTTCAATTTTAAAAAAAGTTTATTTTTTTATATTTTAAGAAAAAATTATCGCAAAATTGGTAAAAAATAATTTAAAAATACTTTTTGATTGACATACATTAAAAGGTTTTTTTTAATACTTTATTATATTTCAAAGAACTGCTTTCGAATTTCTTATCTTAACTCGAATGAAATTAAAAACAAGAAATGTTGTTTATCTTTAAAATCTGGTTAATAGATATCATATGCTGTTTAAATATTGTTTAGGAATTTAGAAATGTAGATTAACATTTTTAGATAAAGCTAAAAAAAATATTAGTGGGGTCTGTGTAATGGATAGCATATGCTGTTTAGAAATTGCTTAGAAATTTGGAAATGTATATTAACATTTTAGATAAAGCTAAATAATGAAACTAATAGAATTTAGTTAATGAATAGTATATGATGTTCAGAAATTGTTTAAAAATTTGGAATTGCATATTAACATTTTAGATAAAGTTTAAAAAAAATAACTAATCGAATGCATTCAATTTATACACAAAAATAAAATGCAACTGTCTTATAAATAAATCTAAAAAATGAACATAAATGTCTAATAATTGTAATAAATGGTCTAATAAATGGGCATGAATGGACTTATGATATAAATAAACAATTGAAATTAAATATATATGTATACAAAATAAAGATATGGGAATGAATCTTAAATTGTATCTGCAAAAAATATTTTATTTTACATCTTACGAATCATAATGTATTGTTTTCTAACTTTATTTGCATTATATAAAGTTATAAATTTCTACCAAATACCGAAGTGTGTGCCAAATATAGAATGAAGTATGTTTACAGTGTGTTGCACTAATTAATTTTAAGCTAGCATGATTACTTGTAACTAAATACATACTTAGAATTGTGGAGTAACATTATGTATGGTATTTAATAAATTTTGACATATTAAATATATTCTCCGCCAAAGCATGTTTCCGCTCTTGATTAAGTCTTTGACTTTCTCTAATGGATGCATGACATGAAATACTGATTGTATAGCAATGCATTTTCTGAAGGAATCGAAAGTTCAGAAGAGGATGAAAATGCCCTTTTCCAATATATTGTAAATAGTAAAGTCCAATTCATCTTTGAAATAAAGAATTTTCAATTTTCAATGAACTTAATGCATGATTTAGATCAAAAATCAGTTTCTAATTCAAGAACAATTAAAAATCTGCGATGGAAATGAATATAGTTGTCTTTAAATCTCGAGTTCGTTTTTTGCGTTCAGTATTGACCTTTGTGCCAAAAATAATCAATTAATTGATCATTAAATGTCGAGTAAGCGATTCATAACAGAACGGAACATTTCATATATAAAACTTTATAAAACGGCGGGAGTAGTCTACACGAAGCATTCTCGCGTACATTAAAATAATGATGTTATTTCCGGCAACCAAAAAATTGTAGGTCTTTTACACATTTTTGACATTATGTCTGTGAAAAAGTTAACTCAAAATTCTTTGAGTTAGACGATGAAACTTGGTATATGGACCAAGTTTGTAGATTTATATCGAATTTTGAACAAAATCCATTAATAGAAAATCAGTCTGTCTAGCTGTTCTATTATAAACAAACACTACAATTCCAAAGCGCAAAGAGTATAGCTTCATAAAATTTGATACGCGGGATTAGCATCTAAAGTAAATATTCTTATTCAAATTTTGAACTAAATCTATTAAAGGATCGTGTAAATGCAATAACTCCTAAAAGTTATAATTTAAAACAAAGAAATTTCGATGTATTATCTTGTGATTGCAACTGCAGTTTGTCGAATTTAAGTTCCATTCGGTCTGTAAAGAGTCGTTTAAAATACATATTCGTACTATGATTTCAGTAAGAATATTAGACTCACGCAGAAGATCTCGTTTTGTTATTTTTGTTCGCTATTGCCAAGCGATTCAGGCATTTCGAGTTCACCCATGGTCCGTAAGGGGAAGGGAGATTAGACCTTAATTGCAAAGAAGATTCCGGGAAACCCCTCATGCAACTTCATATTTACACACAAAGGAATTGTGACTTTTTTTACCACTCAACACTCTTAATGGGATTTTTGTGACAACTTTGCTTGATTTCCATTCAATCATACAAAATTAAAGATATATGTTTATTTAAATAAAATTTTGTTTAATTTCATTTATAAATAATAACTTGCAGCGATATTACGCAATAAAAATTACCAAGAACCTATGATGTCTCTTGAAACATTTGCACTATGCATGAAGCATTTCTTATTTGTATTCATCAAAACAACTTCGTGATTTGATACGTCACTTTGTGACAGCTATATCTGACAACTTTAATTCAATCATTTCAAGTATAAAATACGTGCTCATTATTCAGTTGAAATGTTTATATTTTTATCAGTAAAGATCTTTTATTACCGAGCGGCAACCTTCAAAGAGAAAAGCATCTGGTTTAAGAAAAACAAACCACCTGTAATGATAACTTTTTTAAGATTAAAAAAATATATCAGTTTTCAACCCTATCAATGGAACGAAAACGATCTCTTGCTGAGTTAGAGAGAAAAAAGAGATCTTATTGGTTAATGAATGGGAATAAAAGTTGACATTCCGTGCAGTGTGAGTGTCACGGTGGAATGACGACCTCTGCAGTCACTTAAGGTTATTGAGAAACTTCGAGTAGTGAAAAAAAAAGCAAGAAAGCGCGAATAAAGGAGATTTGCAACTTAAGTCTCCATGAAATCGCGTGCATAAGTCGCAAAAAATGAGACACTTAGTGACCTGCCAATCTCTACTTCAATGAAGTTCGTTCTTTAAAGAATGACCTACCACGAAGTAACAGTGAGCTTTTGAACGTGTTTTTTTAACATTAATGTATGGTTCAAATCGGATGAAATGATATAGCTTTCTGTAAATTCATATTTCGTTTTTAGAAATTCAAATCTGCTGCTGTTTTTACTAACAAAAAGTAAATTTTTGGAATAAAATGATGAGAATTTCAGTGTTTCAACTCGGGACACTAGCTAAAAAAAAGAGGAAAATTTTTATTAAAGTATACTGGAATCCAGCAGAAGTAGACTACCTGAAACTTTTTCGCATACTCTAATAAGTGTACTAAATTATATGCCATTGGCGAGTAAAAATTATAAAAAAGCTTAATAACATGCGATTTCTAGTGATTGATTGTTGGATGCACTTACTTTGCAAGTATCAAAAATCCTTATACTGTTGTTCATTCTCAGATTCGAAAATCCTCCGCGTTTTTGCGCATGCAACAGGATTCGTTTATTTAGCCAAAAAAATAATAATAAATAAATAAATAAATTCTATCTTAAAAAGATGAATAAACTTAAAAAAGGGAGAAAAAGTAATATTATTAAATATAAAATTCAAATGAAGCATAAGGATATTAAGAATCGCAAATAACACGAATTTCTATTACTTTTAATAATCCTTCCATAATTTTTTTAAAATAATTTCTATGTTTAATGTATTAGAATGCAGAATACCGGTACCAAATTATTTTATAATTTTAACTCAGATCAAATTTATAACTAAGATGAAGCAAATAGGTCACGTTATCTAGATACCTTTACCTGAAAATTCAAGAGAGCGAAAAATGCGAAAAAAAATTATAATCTTCCTACAAATTTTAATCAATTTTCCGATTTCGTAAAAAGTTTTGGTTTTGTGTTTATCTGTCTGTCTGTGAACCCAAAACACAATATGAAAATATCCAAACAAATAAAATTTGGCATATGGTGTTTACAAAAAAATTGTGGCCTAATTTGGGAAGAATTCTAACAATGCAAATTTTGCGGTGCTATACACATTTCAGAGCAATAACAATAATATCTGTGAGGCGAAAGCAGGAATAGGGTTTTTTTATCACCAGAATTGTACGTCAGTACTTTATTTTGAACCATTACAGGTTAAATTGTTTGCATATGCTTTATATGTAAGCTCTATAGCTCAAAAATAGAAGAAACTAGATAAAAAGAATAGGTTTTGTATCAAATTTTGGTTTCAATTGGAATAAAAGAAAAAAAATTCTGGAATGCATTCTCGGCTGCGCTTTTTTGTTATGCAACGCTACATGTGGTATTTAGATATGCTAAAGTCGACAGCTAGATAAATAAAATTTGGCACATTGTTTTGGTATCTCTCGGTTAGTACTTTCGTATGCATTTAAAGATAATAACCCAAAAACATAACGACTTATACAAAAGAAATTTTATTTATGATTTTGTGAGTACAATTGTAGTTTTATATCAAGTTTTTGTTTCACTAATGTCTGTGAAAATGACGCCCAAAATGCAAAATAGATTTTCGGATATTTGTGTATTAGCTAAGAATTAATCGCCAAAATATCGCGACAAATCACGCTACAGATTCAATAAAAATGTTAGATATTTATTTTACGATTATTGCTCGCTCGTGTCATGTAAGAATTTGTGGCCAGTATCTGGTAAGAATTCCATAATTTTATGTTGAAGAGAGGATGACAGTATTTTAATAGAAAGTATGCGAAAAAGTTTTCAATAAACCACCCCCATGGTTTGTTATAGGAAAAATATAGGCATGTATCAAATATTTTACCAACTAGAAACGAATCCAATACAAATACTTCTTTTCTTCATTGTACTGTGAAATCACTCAAGAAACTGGCATATAATTATTGATATTTCTATTATAAGAGTCTCAATATGAGTTGCATGTTCTTCATATTTGAATAATAATAGAGTTTAAAACAATTGCATTTATTTGCTTGAGCTTTAATGCTCACATTTAAATATTGGGAATCCTAAAATGGAATATTATTTTTCTTGCTAACAAAAAAAAAATTCTTTAAAAGATGTGGGAAATAATTATTAAAACTTTTTAAAGCTACGATTAGTATGTAAGATACAGACATAAAATTTAACATTCATAATTAATACATGTAGACCTCAACAATGGAATACTTGCTCTATACCAAGGTGACTATATAAATCCCATGCACGATTTCGCTAAGCGCGCTGTTAGATCCCTACGGACGGATTCTGAAAATAAAACACGCAAGAAAAATGCACCGATAATACTATAACAAAAAATGGGAGGACCTTTCCCTATTGGGATTTTTTTATATAATCTTTAGGGACATTTTTTTAAAGAAAATTCCAGCACGCGTGCGTCCAGCCGTTTTTATAGCTCTTTTCTTAACGCAACATTCCTAAAGGCGAGGAATAACTCTCAATATCACCGGACTACGGCGGTACGGTGGGCGTTTGAAACTCATTTTAAATAGATACACATTCCGAAAGGTATCCAATCTGCGAAAGTGGTACATAAAAACGTGCACGATGGTAATATCAGGAACTTTTTTTGTTGTTGTTGGGTTCACTTCTCGTATTTTCCATTTGGCGCGGACGTGCATTTCCCATGCACTGCGAGCATACGGTCAGACGTAGCGCTCGCTGAAGAAGATATTCAAATGTAATTTTCGATACGGATCTACGTTTTTCTGTAACTTTAATATTAAAGTGAATTAGATGTTATTTCATGCATTTTTAGAGCATTCTGCGAATCGCAAGATGTCGTTCTAGAGAGTTTGTAAATCTTGTTGAAGGGAAGTTTCTATGATAGTTAATGTAATGAAAATTTTATATAGATGCATGTATCAAATAGTATTTTTTTTTCTATGAATTCCTAATTCCTATCAATATTGATGCGTAATTATTGTAAACAACAAGTGTTTCCACGTTTTAAACAACTCTGGATCCAAAATTGCTGGTATACGAAGTGAATAGAATATTAGATTTGTCAAAAAATCTTAACTTGAAAGTTTGACAAATCTGCGCCTTCCAGACTGACCTGAGTACCCTCTCCCCAACAGAAAAAAAAGAATTGTGTCTATCTCCTGTGAGAAAGATATCTCAAAAACGCTTTGAGTGATACAGATAAAATCTGGTACTTACTTTTCTACATCTATCTATACCTTTATGCTAGATAGATCAAATTTTGAATGAAATCTATTCAGAAGTACATCTGTCCGTCAGTCAGTCCGAATAAAGGTTAATTCGATAACTACAAGGCAAAGTAAATATAATGCCGGCGCCCTGGCCTAGGGGTAGCGCGTCTTCCTAGGTGTTCCGAATTCGAGTCCTGGTTCGGGCATGGTTGTTCTCTTTATTGTGTTCTCTCTGTGAGGTGCGTGAATGAGCCCTCCCCCCCCCCCCTCCAAAGGGATTGTGCAAGCGAGTGTGTGTGTGTTATCTTCATTTGAGCTTGAAGTCAGATTTCTACCTCCGGATGCTCAGGGGGTCTTTAGCCTCAGAAGCTACTGAGCAAAAATGTGGATTAAAATAGTTACACGACAAAAAAAAGTAAATTTCATTCACAGATTTAACTTCAAATTTGTAATCAAATCTGTGGAGAGGTTGACCGTCTGTACTTTCACAAATAAGTAAATTCAAAAACTCAAACCACATTGATTGAAATTTGGTAAGTGATTTTATGAGTACACTTGTTTATATTTATGTACTTTGGATGTACTTGTTTATATTTACACCTGTTATGCTGTTTTATGAGTACACTGTATCAAATTTTTGTTTTAATCGGTCGAAAAAAAGATAAACACCTGTTTGTTGCTTTTATCTTAACCGCATCTCAGAGATTAATCGCAAAATATCTCATACTGATAAGATGTTTCGTAAACATTGTTCACAAATGCTATGCGTTTAATAATACGGATTTGAGAATATACGGATAAGCTTTGAGTACATCATTTCCGTTATTAAGAATTATGTTTGTCTGTACAATACAAATATACAATAGTACAATAGTAGTTTGTCTGTATAATACAAAAATACAATGATACAATAGTAGTTTGTCTGTACAATACAATACAATATTACAATAGTAGTTTGTCTGTACAATACAATAATACAATAGTAGTTTGTCTGTACAATACAATAATACAATAGTAGTTTGTCTGTACAATACGATAATACAATAGTACAATAGTAGTTTGTCTGTACAATACAATAGTAGTCTGTACAATACGATACAATAGCACGAAAATATGAGGAGCGGAATGGACGAAATATGATTTGGATATTTACATAAAATTTGAAGTTTTATCACATTTTGTACGAAATCAGCTTGAGGGGAGAGTTTCTGCCAGCCTATGAACATGTTAATTAAAAACCAACGAGCCAAATGAGTATAATTTTCTACATAGGTCATAAATTTATCTCCAGACTCGCAGATCTATCTCAAATTTTTGACGAATTCCATTAATGGATTTATTGCTGTTTCATTATCTGTATATATTAGAATGCGAAAATTCTAAAACATTGCGAGTTAAATAAATTGAAACTTTTACATGGTCTTGACACCGAAATTATAGATATTTATCAAATTTTGGAATTTATAATACTAGCAAAATTCATTTTCGCCTCTCTATTATGAAATTGAACACAGAACAACTATATCTCTATTTCTAACAATAATAAATCAGAAGGTTTATGTGTTAGCGCTCGGCAATTAGATCTTCTGTTTCAAAGTACAAATTTGGTATTTCTATTCTTAGGAAAGTATAAAAGCGCAATACTTTTGAAATTTTGATTTGATTTTTATTTAATTAAAATTAAGCGAAATTTTGGCCTATTGACGATAAAATTCCCTAAAGTGCTATAGTTTCACAAATATGCTTTTACGCTGTTTTGAAATTCAAAAAAATTATGTTTTTAATTACATTTATTATTTCTATTATAATTTTTTCTTGAATTGTGGCCATTTCCAATGCAAATTTTGCATGATATCCAACAATTTATTTCATGGATGTGATGAAATTCATACCGTTTTCATTGTTTCATCAAGTATTTAAAAGTGCAATTTTCGTCCGTTGTTGAAAACTAACAAAGAAAATTTTATTTGTTATTTGGGCAGTTTATATAAGAATGATCAAAGTGAAATCTAAGTATCATGAAAGACTATATGCAATTAGATGATAAGTTATAACAAAATTGTTTTTTCTGCGGAATTCATCTTCTCATGCCTTCCATAGTCTGTATATAAAATGCGATTTCATTTCATTTATTCGTTTTAACTATAGAAGCAGCCAAACAGAGAAAGTTATTTTATGACCAATCTGTATTTTGTGACCCTAACTCTCTACTAAGAAGTCTTGAAATTGGTATACCATTTGGATTGCCAGTAAAAAAAATATTAGTATGCTTTAGAAATCTTTTGGCAAATTTTACTCAACAACCATCTATAAAACTATTCACATTAAAAAAATATGACATTCTTATTGAATAGAAGTATATAACAACGGAAGTAACTTCAAAAGATATCATCTGAAAGCGTTTTACCAACGTACCCCTCAAAAGGATCCCAGGACACGGTTCCATCTCTCAGCATCTCCTCCGGTTGCCAGGGAAACAGCGTCTTTTATTTTATCTTTCCTCTAAGAAAAGAATCGATTAGGAATCCGTCATATATCGCGCAATCTCTCCACTATTCTAGTAGAGAAGAGGAATATATTTTATTTCTTTCTTTCAAAGTGTGGATGTTCGTCTTTCACTAAAACTGATATTGAAACCGGCGACGTTTGCAGCAGTGGGACGCCCTGGAGGTATCCACTCCGCCACTGCCAAATGGATCAGAAGCGCCAAATGTAATAATTTCGGTGGCAGAGAAAAATCCTGAAAAGAATCTGAGGTATTTTTAGTGGTGGAAGAGAAATGGATTAGTTTGATGGTAAGGAAGGCTTATTAATTGTGTAGATTAAATTTCTTAAGGTAACGGTTCAGAGCAAAAAAAATTCCGCGCCTAGAGTTTCTTTGAAAATTAGTTGTGGGATTTCATTATTTAATGGGAACCATTTGATCCTTTGAGATACATATTTTTATTACTTAGAAAGAAAACACATTCTGTTTCAGAAATTTCATTTGATCGTAGAGCCTTAAGATATTTGAAGTGCTAATATGATTGCATAGCTTCTCTCCTTTTACTTTATCGAATACGAAGTATCGAGAAATATGGTACTCGTTGAAAAAACTCGAGATTTTGACGAATCCCTACTTACCTGAGTTCGAAAAACACATTTTTGGAAAGTGTCCGTCCGTCCGTCTGACTGTCTGTGACAAAAATAACTCAAAAACGTTTTGAACTAAATAGTTGAAATTTGGTATACGGTTTTTACATGAAATCTGCAGATTTTTATCAAGTTTTGAATAAAATCTGTTCAGAGGAAAGTCCGTCTGTCCGGCTATACAACTATAAGCTAACATGATTATTACAAAACGAAGAGAACTAGATGGATAAAATTCGGTATGCAGATGTAACATTCTTAATATGGATACCTATCGAATTTTGTGACAAAACCTACTACGGGTTGACTGTCTCGGTCGGATGGATTCAGTAAAAATGTTAATTTCACGCCGAAAGTTAATATTTCGTTAAACTATTGTACGCTGTTATCATACAAAGCATTCTCTGTTATCATACAAGGCATTCGCTGTTATCTCAAGGCATTTCTCCATAGTCTCTTATTAGAGACTATACGAGAAAGTTTTGTGGAGAATAACACTTCCACTGGTTATTAAATAGCTGTTGACGAGATCAATGCATCGTCCATTGTGAAAAGCTCTATAAATGAGTGCGTATAACAGATATCATTATGACATATTTTTAACAATTAAACTTTTTGAATAATTTTTTCTTCTTTTTCGAGGAAATCGCAAGTAGGTATTATTTATCAAATCGGTAGTTATCAGAGTTAAGAGTAAGGCATATGAATGCATAACCAATCCATATAACACAACACGACAATTTGTTTTGTTAAAAAAATGTAAAGTTATATAGACTAGCTAATTCAACAACTCGTTCGTATCTTTTCGATATGGACATACAAGTTCTAGAACTTACTTACTTAATGGAAATCACGTAATGATCTCCATTAGAAACGTCTCCATATACCTTTACTATTAAAAATGCGATTATTCGGTCTGTAAATTCTGGTCCATGCCTGTAATTTTTGCTTCCCAGCACGAATAGTGCCATCGTAGAGAAAGACCATTTTAACGATTAGTCCCGTGGGTGCTAATCGAGTGCCGCGTCAGTAATCTCAGAGCTTGGCGACAAACATGACGACTTTGGCGACAAAATAGAAATTACTGGAAACTTCGAGAATTTTATCGAAATAGGAGCTGAGATATGCATGGTTGATTCGTTTCGGCTCTAAGTATTTGTTCTCTTTAACACAAAGAGGACAAATACTTAGATACACTAACACAAATAAAACAACTAACTAACACTAACACAAATAAAAATTTGTGTTAGTGTCTTCGTGTTAAATAAGCGTCGTTGTTATTTTCTACTGAGGCTTGATGATTGCTTTTACATCATACACCCACTACAAGCGAACCCTGTGGTCTGTAACATTATAAACTACACAAATGATCAACAGGATCATTTTTCCTTAGCTTTCAAAATTGGAAAAAAATATCGCAATTAAATAATTGAGGAAACAGTGAAACCGTTTTGAATCTCAGGCCATCCATACAACCTGTTCTTGAAATTAATGGAAAAAAAAAGTTTTAAAAAGTATCAAAGGTCAAAAAAACATTGACCACCATTAAATCGATATCAAAAAGAAAAATTATGGAATTTTGAATCCATGTAAAAATTATTTTCATGCAATAATATTTTCGGAAATGATCTTGGAAAAAATTCAAAATGCAGTTTGATCTTGATTGATTAAAATCTTAATTTGGGTAATCTTAATTAATTTGAAATTCTAATTAAGGAGTGATTAAATTTGAAGTAATTCTCGGAGCTATTTAAAAAAGTTCGCTCCCAGCTGCGAATTCCCACGCATTTCACATTCCATTTCCAAGGTGTATAAGTGCCACATTTCCTAGATATTTAAATTGTTTTGTCTGCAACACACACACATATTAATCTTTATTAGCAATAGAGATAGAAAATGGTGTTTTTCTCATTTCTTATGGCTCTGTTGAAAAACACTTTTTCAAATTTTCTAATTTTTTCCCATGATTTTAAGTTGCACAGATAAATATAATAGAATAATAAATTTTAAAAAGTCATCAAATTAGTTTTTTGAAATTATTTTGGTCTAATCAATGGATGCATTTCTAAAAACTGGTTCAATGAAATAACACGTAAAGATTTTTGAATCTGAAATTTTTTTTATTGATTTCGCTTTATTCTAAATCAGCTGAAATAATATATTTTTGCTTTTTTTTTATTTCATCTTTTAAATCTTTTGCTTTTTTATTCCATCTTTGCTTTTTTTATTCCATCTTTGCTTTTTTTATTCCATCTTTTAAATCTTTTGCTTTTTTATTCCATCTTTGCTTTTTTTATTCCATCTTTTTTTTATTCGCTTGTACTAAAAAGATATTTTCCAAATATTTTAGAAACTTGAAACATCCATTCGCCATAATTTTGTTAAGCTGAATAAAGATTTAGAAATGATTCGATCGGAAAATATTATCTCAAATTATTTAAATTCACGCTGGAAAATGATTAATGAGATTCTGTAGATTAATTGCTCAAGTAACGGAAATTTCATTCACTCTTTAGCATTAGATAGTTTAATAGTCAATTTGTAATTCAATTATCTAAACACATTAACAATCAAAATAATATCTGGCATTATCGGCTGCAAGAATTATTAATTTCATTCCGTTTAAACTGTGACCTCTATCAGGAACAAAAGAAATAGAATTAGGGAAAATGTCTAAATCCATTAACGCAAGTGATGAAAATATTTTAATCTTCCATTAATCATATGCGATTATTGGTAAATTAACACACTGATTTCGAAATTGTTTACAGTGAATATGAAAAACGTTAATTAGCTTTGTTATGAAGATAATTTTGGGAAAGACGAGTGTAGCGACAAATCTCATTAAAACGAATGCTACAAAATTCAATTTTCCTTAAAATATTCTCGGAATTCTGAACTGATGATGCAGTCAGTGTAAGAAGTAAAAATATTTTTCTAAAATAACATTAATTGTTTGTAATCATATAACTATAATCATATTATATTTGGCCACTTCCAGTTGCTTTCATTATCACTTGTTTATAAAGACAAATTTCGATGTGTTTCGTTGTTATAGGATTAATTTTTTAATAAATATGACATGATATTATAAATTGACGCCCATTTTTGTTTTCTACTTTAGCATCCACTTAGTTCATGGAAATTAATGCTGGTTAAAATTTTCAATTAAATATTTTATTTAACTTAGTCTCTTAATAGCTTCTTCAGAAAAATGTGTTTAAGTTTCAACTTTTTGACAGTCATGTAACTCATATTATTATAGAGACCTTATGTAATTCTGTTCATGGTAGTATGTATGTCTCTAATTTTTTCTGTAAACTTTCGTGAAGTTTAAATTTTAAGCTTCCTCTTCAATTTAAATTGAGCTTAAAATTGGAGAGGAAGTGATTAAACTTCAACTACCACAAAAATATTTTTGCATAAACCAGACATTATTTTTAACATGAGTACCGAAAAGAAATTCATTCAGCATTGAAATCTACTTCAAAATATTTTTTTATAGTTTATGCAATATCAAAAAGACTCATTCAATGAAAATTTCTTTGATATATTATGGAATTTTATAACTCAACTTTCAAAGGATGACGTAAGCTTTAAATGACGCAAATAGTAATATTTTATTTAGTTTCATTTAATAAATGTATTTCTAAAAATATTATAAAGTCTAAATTTTATACAGTCCTTTTTTCATAAAAAATAATTCAATGAAATATTTTGACACTCCATTTTTTAAAAAAATATATAAATAATATTGTTACAAACCTGCAATTCGGCTTCCCAGCATAATTTGTTCCATCAACAGAACGAAAGTTTTACAGTCATCTGAATGGACGGAATCCGTGTGGCGCGTCGGTGGTCCCAGAGCTTGGCGACAAACTTGGCGACCATTTGACGACGTTGGCACCAAAATAGATAATACCCGAAACTTCGAGAATTTTCCCGATCCGTCCAGTAGGAACCGAGATACGCCTCGAACGTTCCTGATTGGTTGAGAGGCTTCTAGCGCCGCCTCCTGAAACCTATAAAAGGAAGCAGCCGCAGCTGCCAGAGGAAGGTAGACGACAGAGGAGTCGAGGAAGTAGTAGTAGTCGGAAGCGACAGAGCAGAGTAGTCGAAATCGACGGAGAAGAACTGGTCTTCCAAGGATTAGCAGAGCAGCGACGGAGTCAAGCTAGTGCTGAACTAAGCTGTGCGCTACTGTCTGCAGTAGAGTCTGGTTGTATACTGCACGTCTTGGCTGAAGATAATCGTTTTCTATGCTGTATATAGTTGTCGTTTTTGTGCTGTCATGTGTGTCTTCGTGTAAATAAACGTCGTTGTTTCTTTTTCCACTGCCGCCTGCTGATTGAGAGTTCTCCACACCATATAACTTCCACTATCCAAACGAACCCCGGGAAAATTTCGTAACAATATTGCTATCTTTTTCAATCAAATCTGATCGAGTAATGAAGTTTAAAATATCATTATTTTCAGACAATCAACAATTACATAATTTTAGGCTAATCTGATGAAACTCCAGGCGCTTATTGGCATATTTTTTTAAAAAATGCTGTTGATTACTATGTATAAATTATACGTAATTTCTAGAAAACAGGTGGCATAAAAGAGCGTACATTAGAAATTCAGCAGAATAGTGACAGCAGAAGTACATTGGAGATATCTGGCAGAACATTAGGTTGATTTTGAAAGTAGTTTCGATACAATTGCGATTGTGAAAGCAAATATTTCTGAGTTGGCTTGTATTTTCAGAATGTCTTTCACTGATATGTGAAAACTTTGCTTGTGAAAAGAAATCACAATTTTAGAGTAGAAGGTATAAAATGTAAGCAATATTTAGATTTCAAAGATGAAGATATTGTAATAATAAGTTTATAATAATATAGTGAGTCGTACTTTAAATAATTTATTTCCCAAGAAATGACTTTGGTTACAATCGCTTGCTTTACTCATTCTGAATATGTGTTATCACTATTGAATCTTTACTGGCAGCAATCGAAGCGAAACGCAACACTTTCACGGGCAAAAAGGATATAAGCAAAAAAAAAAAAAGCGTGAAAGTACATGACTAGACGAGAATAAAAAGCAGCTCGATCTTCCCCTTACGGTGAGTGGGCCGCGGTGACCTGGTGGTAAGGTCTCGGCTTCGGAACCGGAAGGTTTCAGGTTCGGGACCCGATTCCACCGAAGAACCGTCGTGTAAGGGGGTCTGTTGCACGTTAAATCCGTCATGACTTAACGTCCTCCCGCTGGTGTGGTGTGGTGTGGAGAGGGGGGTGCCAGCTCAGGTGTCATCCTCGTCATCTGATCGCGGTTTAAAATTACGAGGTCCGTCCCAAAATATCCCTAGTGTTGTTTCAAATGGGACGTTAATATAACCAAACCAAACCAAAACCCTTACGGTGAATTCCATCATTTCATTTTTCTTTATTTTTCTTCCCTTCTATTTAATAGATAGACAGACGAACGGTCAATCGTTATTCGGCAAAGCGCCCAGGGCACAGATGGCCCTAACGAAATGAATGACCTTTCTTACTTTTTACTGCCCTCAATGCACTTGTAACATTCTTTTTACTCTCTCACACAAGACTACAGATGGAAAGATGTGGAAAATAGTCCCGAAGAGTGCAAAAAATATCAAAAGAAAAGCTCGGTCAATCTCTTAGAAAGGATATTTCCCCTTTTGATACTTTCTTATTCCGGTGGATCTTCCAGCTTCAGAGAGTGTTCTTTCCACCTCCCTTCTTAATGGGGAAGTGTTTATCCTGGTGGGTCTTGCTGTTTGCCCTAGTCTTGAAGCCTGTCCAAGAGGATGATGGACGTTTGCTTAGAGCAAGGGTGGTTGGAGCGCTTTACAAGCGCGTGCCTCCTCTGGATTCATTGGCATTGCAGCGGCATCCTTTTAGGGAGTCGTTTCCATTCATTTTTTCTGCTTTTTGCAAACTTGTTGACTCTAAGGATTATAATTCGTAAAATATTTACCGATACAATCACTCGATATTAGGCGTGTGAAGGATAGTATTAGAAAGTTGTATTTTCTTTCTTCTTTTTCGAAGCAGGAAAAGATTCAAAGACACTTCAGATTAAGTCATTCCATGTCATGTGATACTTGTCAATTGTTCGCTCTTCCCTAATTTGGAATCTATTTTGAGCATCTTGCTTTTGCCTGTCGAAATTTTTCATTGCAATACAGTAAGACGATATATATTAGAACGGTTGACGATATGATCGGTTATATTTACATGTGACTAAGGCATTTGAAATGATACCCATTATGAGAGAAAAGAAGTGACAAAGTATTTAAGTATTCTTAATAAGAAATGCATGTACTTAGTTTTGCTTTTTGAGTGTAGCTGCTGTATTTGTGACTTCGATCGAGTTTATCTGTTATATAAGGAAGTAAAAAAAGCAAAACACCTTTGCTTTAACTTAACACAGTTTTTATAGGCAAGTATAAAGGCTAGATTAATACCAAAGATGGACCTTTCGCAACTATTATTTGCAAGTGTCCCGGAATTACTTCATAAATACCAATTTTCTTTACTACACTACTAAGCACACATCTCTCATGTATTAAAAATAAAAATATGAGCATTTGTAGTGTTGGCGAAAGTTTATTATTTTATGAAAAGGAAAGGGGATAACAGCTTTATTAGAGATAATGAGAAAAGGCTTTGGGAATAGCAATTCCGCTGGTTTCATTTCCTGTTGTCAAGGACTTAAAATATGGATCATGTTCATTGCTCTTCATTAGTAAATCAAAGATGTGTTTTTTTTAAATCTGAGTCGCAATTTCTTTGGTTTTTTTGCATTACAGTTGGTTTGAATCTTTGACCAGCCTATACTGAAAAAGTTCAAGATCTTCAAAATGCACTATCATTCGATGAAAGTTTCTAATTGTAAGATTTTAGCGCAGATTTTTTACTTATGTAAAACCCTTGAATATTGAAGAAGTTTTGTCTTCTCTAGTTAAACTGTTTAACAAATACGCTCGTTCTGGTAAAATTAATGTCATAGTCAGTAACCGTAGTTAGTAGAAATAATTATTTAAGTAACAAAATTAGTATATCACAATTTTTAAACAGATTAAAATGTATAAAATAATTTCTCCTACCCTCCTATTTGGTCTGAAAATTTGTAACCCTGTTTTTCAAAAATTCGCTGTCACAAATTTTCAAGAAAATCTGTATGGGTCAGGAATTTATTTGGGGTTATAAATATGAATGGAGATAGGTTAAATTCTTAATATTATTAGTTTCTTTTAAAAGCGTGTTATATTAAAAAAATATTTAAATAATTATTGTTTTGCTTTTCAGTATTATGATTGCGAAATTTTGCAATCAATTTAGAACTAACTTCTCGGTGAGCTAAAGACAGGATTGGCATCATCTGTCGGTAATGAAATTTTTAATTGATTACAAAATTTGTACCAAGCAGACTATCAGACAGACAGATAAAAATGTGTTAATATTGAATTGTCATCCTCTGAACTATGTTTCGATTTCCAAGTCTCGGGTTCATAAGAAAGTTAATTTGAAATTGTGTGAAAATATTGCACCGCATAGAACAAACAGACAGAGCAGAAAAGGCGTTAATAAAATCGATTTAATAAAAAAGTGTTGAAATAACTTTGTACCCTCATTGAACTGGTAGAAAAATTTTAATTTTATATCAGTTACTAGCATTACAGTGCCATTTTCTCCTCCTCCTATCCGTGAAACTATAATTTTTTTTTTCTTCTTAATTCAGAACCGCATATTCAGAAGAAAAATTAAATTCTCACAGAATTTAGATGAAATACAGCCAATAGTTTTGGAGACTGACATTTCCTGTTGAATTTGGATAACTTTTATTCTGTAGATCCCTAATTCCGTTTTCCGTAATTCAATCCCTAATTCAGTTTTCCGTAATTCAATCCCTAATTCAGTTTTCC
>JAPMOR010064760.1:0-22502 GCA_026543865.1 Argiope aurantia | reverse complement strand
TAATCCCTAATTCAGTTTTCCGTAATTCAATCCCTAATTCAGTTTTCATAAATAATTTCAAAAAATAACAATTCATGTTCCTTGAATACTTATCTTTTCTAATTTCACCTTCATACTGATGTAGGCAATATTAATTCGTAAGACGAATTCAAGTTCTTTTAAAATAATTCTTTCAGACAAATACTTATTCCCTTTCCTCAGTGTAAAAAATATTTCTTTTACCACGTTAAAACCAATCTTCCTTTTCATTAAATTCTTTATGCAAGATATTGTTTTCATTTACATTTCTTTCGCTTCTCTTTTAGGATTTAATTTTTTCATCTACAAATTTTATAAGACTGATTGTGTGGCTTAAGTCTAAGCTTCTTACGAATCTATATCATACAATGGAAGAAAAGTTTTAAGACAGTTTTCTTTGCATGGATAATAAATAATTGCAACAAAAGCTTAAAAATAATTATTTTGGGAATAAAATTTATGATCTCTAGATAATATAATTATTTTGATGATTTTTTTTAGAGAACTGCATTTGTCATAATTCACGATCTCGTGAAAATGAATTTTTTATCATTTTGGCTCATTTATTTAACAAGAATATGCTTTTAAGATAATTTCCATAAACATAGATAGAGAGTAAATTTCATTAATATTGAGAAGAAATGTTAAGCTGTAGAATATTAATGTATTTATTTTTATAGAAAGTAGAACAACCGGCTGCGTCTGTGCCTGATAAGATGTAAATTTATGAACGAATCGTGCCTCCTAATACGCTTTAGAATTAATAATATGGCTTGAACAGTGTAGCTTATTCTAATTGTGTTTATTTATTATTTATTTTATTTAATTTTAAGAAAAGTTTTATACAAACTTGATAGTATAGCAGGTTTATACATACATTTGGCAGCAGTAATGATTTTCAGTGAAGGTTATTTTAGGCCTGACACTGAATTTTCAACCGTCCTGCCGCTCTAAAAGTTTGGAGAGATGGTGAGAGGTTTGTTTGTTTTTCATCATCTGACAGCGGAGCAAAACTACGAAATCCGTCTTAAAATATTTCTAATATTACATTAAAACTGGAAGTTAACATAATTATACTAAACTAAATTTTCAGCCATGCTAAGATGACAACAGCTGAACCAAGTAGACATTCTTCCCGAAATTCTAATATACATATAACGCGCATTAGCAGCTTTTTTTAATGCAGTTTTGTTTGGAACCGGAGTTTATCATACCAATCCATTTATCATAATATTTAGAAAAATTGTGTGTTTTAGTTCTTAACAGAATATTCTACACTATTTTAAAGGTTTAATTAAATGCCATGTTAGATAAAATGACATAAAAATAAACATATAAAATGTAAAAAAAAATATCTGCATTAGAATTAAATAGAAGCAAGGTTTTAAGAAAAAAAGGCATACAATTATGTGTATGAATCAATATTTCTATGAAAATATTATACTAACTAATTAATATTATGCTAAAATTCCTCGATGGGTGTACGGTGAGAAATCTAACACCCTCTTAACGGATAATGAAGTTTTATTCTACAAGATATAAAACAAAAGTAACAAAACTTAGTTGAAGCTTACATAATGTAGGCCCTTGCAGAAATCAATATTATACAAAAGCAAATAGCAAATCGTTTTGAACAAGAACAACAGTACATTGGCACTCAGGATGCAGCAAGAGACCTTGTTCTGCGATCAACATTAAATACAGAGAATTCACTCTGTTGTGAACGCTTCGCCTTTTATAGTTTCCCAATAGGGTATGGAATATTCTGGAATATTTTCCAGAGTATTTTCCTAGAGATATAGGCATAATTCTTATATTTCTAGAAACCTCCATTTTTTCCAACGAAATTGCCAAATTCTATACCAAAAAATCACAAATGTCATTAGTCTTGACACTCAATCAACATCCATTTAGGATGTCTGTAAATCTATCTTCTTTAATATTAGACTAACTGCACAGGAAAACAAAATTATATATTAACAATAATGTTATAAAATAGACTTCTGTTAAAACACACCAACTTTCAAGAAAATTTTATTTTTTCTATCGTTCTTCTGATTGCCAATGATTTTTGATAAAAAGAGTTGTAGACCTTAGCTAGTCTAAAGCGACCCTAAAGCACATAAATATCATTTACAGTATAAGTCAATTTTAACTTCAGCATATAGGATTAAGTACCCTTCCTAGAAGAATCTCAGAAGAAACTGGCCCAAAATTGCTTTCCGATTGGAAGAAAATAGAACCCCATTTCTCACAGAAATGAGCAATTCGTTGATACAGAACTTTTCCATCAATTGGTATCTCATTTTGATTGCAATTGGGAATTTTTAATCATGCTTGTTAAGACCAGGAATGAATTATCCAAGTGACAAAACAGGCAGTTGCTTAGGGAGCTTACAACTCTGAATGGAAAGTTTGGATACTTTTTTACAATATTTCCATGGTAATTTAATTTTGTGTTTTCATTTCATTTACATGGATTATATGCTGGAACTTATTCAAATTAAAGTCAAGTATCTTTTAAACTCAGTAACTTATTCTTAGGAATGTTTCATGTTTTGAAATGTGTTTCCATTTTAGTGCAATCCATTTTATTATTCAGTTGCCTGTGTCGTAAATCAACAAACCTGACGGACCAGTCTTTTATTAAAGTATTTATATTGTCTTAAAATAAGATTTGCAATATTTTAGTGTTTTCTTTGAAACTGTAATAGATCCTACTTTTAAAATTGAATTTACAAAACAAATTTCAGTTTTATTTTTGTACACTATACATTGAAATCAACATTCTTGAAAATGAACCTTAATTAAATATTCTATTATTTCAAATTATCTTAATATCTGTAATCAAAAAACATCTTATCGGCAAAATTAAAAACCATAAAAAATTAGATCTGAAGTTGAGCCGATAAAAGCAAAGCTTCACCAGAGGCTTCACCCTTGGCTTGGATAGGAGGGTGCCAGTTCAAATATTATCTTCGTCATCTGACCACGTTTCAAAATTATAAGTTCGTCCCAAAATAGCCCTAGTGTTGCTTTACAAGCGATACGCGTATATAACTAAATCAAAACCACACCTCCTTCCCCAGTCATATCGTGCTGTTGTCTATAAAATAACGGGACCTAGGTAGCCTAATAGGTGATGGATATATGGTAGAATATTTATAGATAATTCTCAATTAAAGAGAAGTGTCATAAATGATTCTCAATTAAACGTTTTGTTATTACAGATTTGTAGTTACACTATCTACTAAAACATTGCTAAAATAACGATTGAATTAAAATCAATAAAAGAAAATCTGGATCGGTAAATGAAACTAAGCCTTGTTCAGGGCGTCAACCGTTGCTTTTGATTAAAAGTTGTACCAGAGATCAAACCCATAATTTTCTTCATTTATTCCAATACCAGGCTGTGTTATCTATGAAATAATGGCAGTTATTTTTCCTATTAGGGTGTAGGTATATAGTCCCCAACTTTAGTGAGTAGAGTATTATTATGACATTTTAAACCATTATTTCCCTCGATAAAATTCATTCATTTTTAATTTTCCCCTCTCTCTTCTAAGTGACTATTATAACTATTTTAATGGTGTATTCCTTAGAATTTTCATGGAATCTGCAAAATCACTCAGGCCCTCAATTAATCTCTTTCACTTTCTCCCTGTGTTCCACTTTATTTAAAGAACATCGACCTTCTGTTACAGTTCTCAACCTTAGCGGGTAATTTTTGAAAAAAGAGTTGCATATCGTGCTGTATTATTGCGTGTTTAAGGAACTGTTTCATTGTAATTCATCCAGGTAACGAGTCATAACCGAAGAGCCCTATCACGAACCAAACAATGGAAAATTAATGTGTTGATGGCTACGTCCAAACTTCGGCACATTCATTATCCTAAATAATATTTTTCGTTTTCCAGGGAGATTTTTCTGGTGGTTTTCAAACTTAACAAGCAGATAGCACTGTTGAATATTTAGATTATTATTAAGCTATGAAAATTAGTTCAACCGAGTATTAAGGTGTTAGGTCTCCCTTTCTTCTTGTATTGTCGATTAAGTTAGCGAGATATTTTTGGATTTCTAAACGAGTACTGAATAAATAAATAATAATAATAACATGTGAACTTTTCATTTCAAGATATTTCATGTCTGATAAATTTTAATAGTGTATAAGGCATTTACAATCGACAATCATTATATGAAGATAATCATGTTCCTCATGTATTCTGAAAGGCACTTACTATGGCGAGAACACAGACTCAGATGGCCAAGAAATTTATGTTTAAGAACTTTTAAAAATTAGTCATTGCATCTTCTATTAAGGACGTTTTGTCAAAGCTCTTGTCTTTATTCTCTCCTAATGTAAAAAGTTAATGTACATTTAATGTATATAATGTATACTTAATGCTACACAATTTAATATGTAATGTAAAAATGTAATGCGTTCTCTCTGAAGGGCCCTTTGTTGTTTGCAAGTGTCCAGTATCATCAAATGTAGTTTGTTCCTTTGTGCTCAGTGGTGTTACTCTTCGGTGGCCCCATCAAGTTTTCTGCATGGCGTCAGGCTAATTCGAGGTTTTGCTTGCATTTGCTTGCATGACATTCTAATTTCATTATAAAATTTAATCCTTCATTCTGTGATAACAATACATTGAAATTTGACAAATCTTGTTCATTATTTGTGATCCTTTATTAAAAAATTGTATCTTTACCTTTAATTTTGTGTGAAGAACATTTGTTGTTCCCATGACAAAAATTCGACTTCTCCACTGGAAAGTCACAGGTTAAAGGGAACTGATGTGAGAGGCGATCGGGTTGCCACTCTTTAAATCCGTCGAATGGCCTCCTGTTGGTGTGACATGTTGAGGCTTGCAACCAAAGAGAAAAAAAGTATAGATGACCTTGAAACAGTTTTCGATTGTGAGATGGAACCAAAGCATAAGTATATTCATGGCGGTTTTTAAATAAAATATTATGAGGGACAAAAATAATGCCAAGCGGTACTTTACTGGTAATTTACCATTGCTATATTACTGGTGACATTGGAGTCGGGAGAGGGAATATTACCTAAAATACCATTATCAGCATTTGATCACACTACAAAATAACGAGATTAGTCCAAAAATGCCTTGTCTCTTGAAAAGGGAATTAAATTCCACTAATCAATTAAAGTTTTGTATTTTCTGAATGAATTATGAATTTTATCCAACGCATTTTATTTAGGGAGAATTTCAAAATTAACAGAACTCATTTGCTGCTTTTAATCGATAATTATTTTATATAAATTCTACTACTGTTTCTGTTCATTTTATATATAATTTACATTATAAAATGGAATTAAAAGAATAAAGGAATGAAAAAATATAACTTCTAGGTTTTTCAACACAGTCGCTCTACATTATTTTGTTGAACTAAAAATGTTATGATTATTCATGACAGAATACGAACTCTGATTACATCTCTTGCCACCAGCGTCACACCCAACTTCACCTTGTGGAACATAGTTGGCTTACAGTGCCAAATTTGTGGCAATAGTTATCGCCATTCTCAAGTTAATGGGGATATAAAGTCTTTCATAGATGATGTATTATCTATTGATCCCTTTATTATTTATATTGTTACGAATTTTTACCGGGATTCGTTTGGATAGTGGGAGTGATATGGTGTGTGGAACGCTCAATCAGCAGTAGAAAATAAACAACAGCATTTATTTACACGAAGACACACAGGACAGCACAAAAGCGACAGCTATATACAGCACAGAAGACGATTATCTTCAACCGAGACGCGTGGCATACAACAGCACACACAGCAGCATACAACCAGAATCTACTGCAGACAGTAACTCACAGCTCAGTTCAGCACTAGCTTGACTCCGTCGCTTCCGACTACTCCTCTCTGACTGACTTCGTCGACTTCGACCCTTCTGTCTGGCAGCTGCAGCCCCTTTTATAGGTCTCAGGAGGCGGGGCTAGAAGCTTCTCAACCAATCAGGAACGTTCGAGGCGTATCTCGGTTCCTACTGGACGGATTGGGAAAATTCTCGATGTTTCGGGTATAATCTATTTTGGCTCCAAAGTCGCCAAATTCGTCGCCAAATGGTCGCCAAGCTCTGGGACCTTCGACGCGCCACCTGGACGCCGTCTAGTACCGATGACTTTAAGACAGTCTTTCCGACGATGGAACCAACTATGCTGGGAAGCCGAATTGCAGGTTTGTAACAATATCATCTTGCATGATATATGATAGCAATTTCAGTTAATCTATGCAATCTATGGTACTATCTATATGAAGTAAAAGTACACGTTTCTATTACTCTTTCATAAATATCCTCTGAGATTATGTGCAGCAGCGATTTGAAATGTGCATATATATTTCTTATAACCTTTTTGTGTGAAAAATATTCTTCCACCTTTCATAAGTAATTATTTATAAGAATATTTAACCATATAAGGGAAAGGATTATAACAAGTTTTAAAATAAATACCGTTATTTGATTAAACTCAAAAGTCGTTATGCAAATATTTGGACTCGTTTCTTCTGCTAATGGTCTGGGACAGAATGTAATGTATTAAAGCAAATATTTGTATTTCCAGTGATCCATCAATATTGTACTTCATCACTCTTAGACGGCGATGAACTAGATTTATTAAATATTTATGATATTCATGCAGGATATCAACTTCTATCATGGCCCAATGCTTAATTTCTAAACCGTGAGAGATAAACCTTCAATTCAACATTGAAAAATGTTTTAAATGACTGTAATAAATATATTTTATGTTGTTCGTGTCAATAAATGTATATCTCAGAAAGTTCGAAGTATAACTGCCGATTCGAAAATATTTATAATATTTGTTATTTTTTTTAATTAATCTTTTCTTCAGTTTTATTTTCTGTCCTATTTTAGCCATTGTTTTATTTAATGGATCACTTCTTATTTCCATTACATAAGACTATAAATATTATTTTAGCTAAATTTAGCAAAGAACGCATACTCTGCGTTTGAAATTGAAAAGCACTTTACAGAAAATTAAGAAAACGAAAGAAAGAAAAGAAACAAAAAAAATACCTATTTCTAAATGAAAACTATTATGCCTATGAGAGTGCAAACCAGCTATCAATAAGCAAACGAAAATTTAAATTCTTTCCTATATAATGCAAAATTTCAAATGCTTATAACAATAGGTTCCTTTTACAATTTATTTTATGTTTTCATTTATTTGGAAAAAATATTTTTCATTTGAGTGATTGTTTTTGAATTAAAAATACATCTGTAATTATTTCTTTGCTGTTATTAACAATTTGTTTGTATGGTTATGCCTGTGAAAGAATTAATTATGAAATTTAAATCTTGAATGTAAGTAACTTTTAAAGGTTAACTTAAAGTGACTTGTTTCTAGTCTTTAGATCATTGATTATATTGCCATTTCAAATATTACATAATTTTGCAAAAAGAAATATGATTCAATCTTTTTTATCATATTTTTATCAAACGAGACATATAATATTCCTATTATATTTTCTTTTATAGTTTATGTGCATTTGAATATTTATTTTACACTTTTCTATTAAATATATAAGCTGGTAAAAAATAACACTGACGCTTTTAATTTTATCTAAAAATTTTATTTTTTAAATTGTACCTAAAACAAATTTATATAAGACCTCTAATTAATGATGTGGTTATAACTCGATCGATGTTAGCCATAATGAATCATATATTTTAGCTTCTCAACAATTTTTTACTAATTATGACTAACATTTTGTTCATCTTTCAGTACCTTTGATTTCTTTTTTTTTTTCGTTTCAGTATGTAACTAATTCTTTTGTGAAAACTTTAATGATAAAATACAAAGAATTTTAAATAAAAAAAACTAAAAGAACGTCGATTGCTCTGATATAGAAAATGCTTCTTAGCATTTTTCTACCAGTCTGTAACATTCAAATGACTGCATAGTTCGAAGTAAAAAAGGAAAAAAATTCAGATCCAATAAATAAAATGCGAACAGAGTCTTGTTTACGAATCGAAAATGTGATATACGGGCTTCGATACAAAATACGCAATGTCCAGAAACAAATAAAGCTTAATATAACGCAAAAATAGTTTTACACGGTTCACCAGAATGCAACTTTTCACTCTTTAAATACGGGAAGCGGCGCAGAAAAACGCTTCAACGAGAGATTCGAGATTTTTTTTTTTTTGGTTTTATTTTTCTGAGTTTCTGTAGTGCTTTTGGAATTTTTATGAAAATTTAAAAAAAGCGCAGATGTTTAAGAGTTGTTAGTATCGGAAAAGGAGTTTGAAATATTTTTACCTCGTTCCGAAAAAAAATGGCGTGTTGAGATGTTTGAATTTTTATCTGTAAAAAAGATTTTCGTATCCATGCCGGGTTTTTTTTTTTTTTTTACTGGTTTTCTCATTCAAAATGTTTAAAAGTTTCTAAACCCTATATTTTTTTCTCTTTTTTTCGAGAAGAAAAAAGTTGGATTTTCTAGTGACTGCAGATGTATGGAGAATTCTATATCTTAGCATAGAAAATTAAATATATAGCTATAGAAAATTTAAAAAGTAATATCTCTTCATATTTTTTTTCTGTTATAAATAATAGAAACACAATTCCTGTTACGACATGTTATTACTTTAACAAGGGGAAAATTTGTTTCGTTTTTAAAACTTTTAACTTCTAGACATCAGTTTTAACGATCTGAAACGGATCACTATAAAGTTAAGATTTTATGAAAAGTAGATAACAGGTTGACTTCATGCAATTACATAGAAAAAAGTATTCTTTGTACTTTGTTTATTGTTTTTTTTTTGTTTGTTTGTTTTATATTTTAACTTTCTTTGCACAAATTGTGGATAAATGTTTGAGAAGTTGCAAGATAAAAGAAAAAAGAGTTTTTTTTTTTCTTTTTCAAATTACAGTATTATATATATTGTACTTTGAATGGCAAATTGTTTTTGTCGTCGGTAAAATTTAGAAATCATATTTAATTCATAGGTGCATTTCTTGAACAATAATATTCATATAGTGGGGTTTTGACGAAGTAGGGGCTGTTCTTCATCTTCAGATAGATAAATGCATTTAGTGAGAGAAAGAAGAGTATGAAACATAGAGCTAGTCGTAAGTCTATAATAAGATTGTATAATAAATTAAAGTCTGTTAAAATGTACGCATTTTTCTTGCATCCCCTTGTTGATGCTCTAAATCGTGCATTCAAATCACGTGATTAAAAGCTTCTTTAACTATTAGTATTAAATGAAATATAATATATTGTTACAAACCTACAATTCGGCTTCCCAGCGTAGTTTGTTCCATCAACAGAAAGAAAGTTTTACAGTCATCTGAATGGGACGGAGTCCGTGTGGCGCATCGGAGATCCCAGAGCTTGGCGACAAACTTGGCGACTTTGGCGCCAAAATAGATTATACCCGAAACTTCGAGAATTTTCCCGATCCGTCCAGTAGGAACCGAGATACGCCTCGAACGTTCCTGATTGGTTGAGAGGCTTCTAGCCCCACCTCCCGAGACCTATAAAAGGAAGCAGCCGCAGCTGCCAGAGGAAGGTAGACGATAGGAAAGTCCGAGTTCGAGAGCAACGAAATCAGTAAGAGTCGAGAGTCGGAGACAGAGTGGACGGAGTCGTCGAAGTAGTAGTAGTCGAGAGTCGTTGCCGGAATCGACGGAGTCAAGCTCGTGCTGAACTGAGCTGTGCGCTGCTGTCCGCAGTAGATTCTGGTTGTATGCTGCTGTTGTATGCTACACGTCTCGGCTGAAGATAGTCGTCTCTGTGCTGTATATAGCTGACGCTTTTGTGCTGTCCTGTGTGTCTTCGTGTAAATAAACGTCGTTGTTTCTTTTTCTACTGCCGCCTGCTGATTGAGCGTTCTTTACACCATATCACTTCCACTATCCAAACGAACCCAGATAAAAATTTCGTAACAATATAGTGTGGATATTATAAACAACGTATAACGAATTGATGACTGGTGTTTGACTTAACATAGACGAGTGCATTTGTTTAAAGGGAAAAAAATATGAAACGGAGAAATCAGGATAAATTATAATGCTGTAATAAATAAAATTTTTAGCTTGCATACATTCATATTTCAATATCAAAATGTACGGAAAATCAGGGGGAAAACATTTCTGATTTTTTGCTGTGATCCTGGGAATTAAAATTCGTAAATGTAGTAAATATCAAAAGAGAAAATGTTAGGAAATCATGTGTAGATTCCATTTCCAAGGGTAAGAAAACTTCCCTTATTGATACATTTTTGTTCTCTAATTTTATAAGAGTCGGAGCTTAGTAGGCGAAGGAGAGCATTAAAAAATGAAAGATTTCACAGCTTTCTAAATAAGATTTTAAAAGCTTATTTTCAAAATCAATTAGGTTGGGTGGGATGCAAGCCATTTTTCAATCCCTAATTTCTGAAATATTTCAGATATTTGAAAACTATCAATACAAAAATTGTTTGCTGAGATGTTGTGAAAATTCGACTAACGTGAATTATCTTACAATCTTCAAACTTAGTGAATGGAGAAATAAATAGTTCAATATCCTACTATTTCCGTCTTTTTTTTTTTGAGATGGATGACCATCTGTAAACTTGACTTTATTTTACCTTTCCTATAATATATTTTTCATCCATTCAAATACGATCAAAACAAGTTAGTTGTCTCCTAGAAGCTAAATTGGGTAAAGAGTTGGATTTTCCTTATAGATATGTTTATTATAGTTTCTCTCATAAATATCATCTTCGTAAGGAAGAGATATATGCAGGTATTTTTTGTTCTTAGCAAGTTACTGGCGATGGAAATGAAATCTCTGATAAACAAGAATTATGTCCCTATTTCTATTAGTAACTGAGATTTCGAGATTCTTCGAGAGAACTCCATGTGACAGTACGCATTGTTGGGAGAATATATAAAGCGAAACGATGCGCGATCAATAATTCTATCTTCGGAGTTTGAAAGGAATTGCGAGCTAGTAGCACCGAGCGTTGTTGATAATGCTATTATTTAATCAGAAATTTGTTGTTGTTCATTTCCATTACAGATTCATTGTGTGAATCTCGGCTGCATTTTTTCTATATATATCTTCTATTTTCTTGTGAAATAAAACGACATTCTTCATTATCCAAAATATTGCATTTCTTTCACTGTTTTCCCAGCAAACATTTTCATTAATAATATATATGATGATATTGATGTGGTTTGGAAGTCTGAAGCCGATGTTTTTTATTAATAAGAAAATGTGCAATTATAGGAAATAAGAAAACCGATGTTTTTGCAATTAAATAAGAAAATTCAGAAGGCTGCTGCTTAAATCCGAAAGTTCTTCTTTATGAATCTTTTTTTGTGCCATTTTTTAAATTTAACTTCAATAATTTTTTTATTTAATAATGATCGATAAAATAAATGGCCTTTAGTGCATTAAATTATTTCTAACATTAAACAAAATATAAATTTGGAAACTTACAAACTTTTGACTAAATATAAACAATCGTTAAAATTAATATACCCTACAATGAAAAAATGCTGTTAAGGCTTTATGCAAATACTATGCTTTAAGATGCGAATTATATCATCGAACAATAAAAACGGTATCTTGTTTGCAAAATAATTTATTATCTTCTTGCTTTTCCCGATAGATTTGAAGAAAATTTGAATAAATTTTTATTTTTATAACTATTTTTTAATCCCATAAACTTGAATTTAATTATGCAAATTCAATGAAAGAACAATTCTAGGGATTTTCCTGAATACTCCTAAGTTAAAATGAAATAAATATAAAATATTGAATATTTAACCAGGAAAATCCAGCTAATGTAATTTTTAAAATTCATTGCAATCCATGAAAGGCTTAAGTCGCTTAATTGTTTTGATGTTTGTTTATTGTGAGAATCTGGAAGTTAATTAACTAACATCTAATTAACTATTTTGTAATTAATTTAACATTCATGAATGATGTAATCAAACAACGTTTTATTTATTTGGATATTTCGTTGCCATCTCTTTAATTTAAATTATTAAATGTTTCCCCTTAAGCTTCCATTCGTTTCGAACGAAATTTTAATACAAAATTAGAAAATAAGTGGAACATTTTATGAATATATTAGCGAATGAGAATCAAATTATGGATTAGAATAAATCATAACAGATGCAGGACGATGTGGGATTACAAAATGAAAAGAGTGTTTTTATTTATAATTTAATAGCTTAATAACTTTGTTTAAAAACTCTTTCAGAAATGTAAATAAATTATGTAAATATTCAATTTATAACTTGGGGTGACGCTTGCAGAGTTTTAAGTGGCATTAATCGAAACTTTGTCTTATATTCTTTTTATTGTGAATTTCCTGTGTATGCTTATTTTACAAACCCTCGTGGTCTACAAAAAAGTCATTTTGTCAATTGTATTTTAAAATCTTTTCTGCCTTTTTCCAGTGGGGAAAAAACATGTGATGTTGTAACAAAGAAAAAGTTAGTGGTAACCTCAAGTCAATCCCAACTCTTTCACCCTGCCTATGCATCTGGGGTTTAATTAAACCAGCAATGGTTGCTAGTAGCAAAAATAATTATTGAATCTTAAGATCATCACTGATCATTGTTCCATTTCTTCTTTTAAGAGGTATGTCCCGTCATTAGATTGATAGTACTCGATTCCAAAACATTACTATGTTCATTAGGAAAGCTGGAACCTACCCGTGTACAGTAACATCTCATCCAAATATTCATAAAACGCCCCAAGTGAAAGCTAAAAGAAACCATAAGGTAGACGTTAAATGGTAGATCATTTACGATTAGATGTTAAGGGTGGCATATCATTGTAGCATTTTGTTAAAAAATCATTACAAAAAAAAGAATTTCTACACAGTATTCAGAAAGAGAAATTTGACTCCGGAATGTGATGTAAATATCTTACCTTCGGATACACCGCAAGCTTGTGACTATTCCAATGAAATAGAAAATTTTTTGGAATGAATCATTTTAGGTTTAAGGTGCCAGATACAAGAATCTGGTCCTCGATATCAAGCTTATGGCAGAGCCGAAATTTAAAATGAAAGGTTCTTATGTTAGCTAAAAACAAGAATCTTGCCCTCCGTCTAATCTTATGTACATGGATTGATTCTGTATGTTCCGCATTTCTGTAAAGTTTACTTATGACATCTCCCTGAGGGAGGACTGTTAGTTTGTTTATAGTTTCATACTTTTAAATATTTAATATAGTAATGTGTTATATTATACATATGTTGTTATATATGTACAATTATATTATTACATGTGCTGTCATATGTAATAATGTCAAGAGACATAATTATTGCTAATTATTCACACTTGCATTGAATTTTAAATTCGCATTTAAGTAAAATATAAGTTTTATTTTGATCTTTAAGGGCTTTCTTCTAATCGCTTTGTAGCAACTCTCTTGCATATTATGAGCCTCTTTCAAAAAATGTGTAATAAATATTATGTAAATATTGCAATATGATCTTTAAATCAAAGTTCATTATATTCATCGGATTTTGCCATATATAATAATAGCTTCCAGAATATTATGTAATAAATAATTTGGGACCAGATTCGTCAATTATTTTAAGTTACCGCTGCATAACACTAGTGAAATTAAGAATGATTTATAACGATGAGTACTGACCTGAGAGGACCAGATAATAGTATCTCGACATTGTACCTAAGGCAGGATCGTGACCAATTCCGTTGATATTCCTAATGAAAAATTTCGAGCTACTAAACTAAGGAAATGAAGCTCACCATCTACTTAATTTCAGGCTCATGACTCCATTCCATCGAAAAGGGCCTGGTGGCCTGGTGGTAAGATCTGGGCTTTGGAACCGGAGAGTTTAATGTTCGAGACCCGATTCCACCGAAGAACCGTTGTGTAAGCGAGTCTGGTGCACGTTAAATCTGTCGGGGTCAAATGTCCTCCCAATAGTATGGTGTGGAAGTTTGGAGAGAGGGTATCAACTCAGATGTCGCCCTCGTCATCTGACCGCAGTTCAAATTTACGAGGTCTGTCCCAAAATAGCCCTAATATTAGTAATATAACTAAACTAAACTAAAACCATTCCATCGAAATTCAGAATGATTTAGAGCAAATTTCGATAGGCTTGAGAAGCCAGATACAAGAACTTCACCTTCATCCTAATGGCAAGTTTGTGACCGATTCCATTGAAATATTTATTACAAATGTTACCAATGTGACCATCGTATACCATAGAGATTCAAAAGGTTTTTCTTGAGTTGAGGTTAAGCTAGTGAGGTGCCAGCTTAGGTTGGTCCAAGGCCTCATTACCAAATAAGGTAGCAAGAGGTAGGCAATTGCTAAAGGGTCTGGATATTATCACGTTTTTTAAAGTATTTTCTGGGAAATTTAATGTTTCACCTTCATTTCATTAAAAGGGCCTTTTATTCAAACATATTCAAATTGCAAACAACAGTTCTTTAAATTCCTCTGTATCATTTCAAATGTTTTTTCCCCTCATATTTGTTTAACAGTATTATTTTTTGGCTGTCAGTTGACTCATTCACAAGTTGACTTTCCTGTATAATTTTATATTAAAATATTTCGATTGTGTTAAATAATTTTTGTAATATTTTCCCTCCTTTGGTTTTAAATTATTTTTAAATTTGCAGGTTGTTGCATCTGTAAAAATCAAAACGTCTACTAAATGTTATCTTGAGTAGATTGAAATTAAGCTATTGTATATAGATAAATGAAATTTTAAAAATCAAAACTAAAATTATAATGCAAATTTTTAGGATCATTCAAACATAGATGAACTAGCCTAAATATTTCTTGAAAAAGTGTTGATTCTCTAAAGATAATTAACGGAGAGCAGTATGATACTTTTCTTTTGCCAAAGAAATGCCTTTATTATTTTTTGTATAAGAATACATATATCTTTTTTTTTTACATAAGAAATGGCTTCACTACATTTTATATAAGAATACATATTCCTTTTATTTTTTTACATAAGAAACGCCTTCATTACTTTTTACACAGAAATTGTTTTACTTTTATTTTTATTAAATTGTTTTATTTCCGGGTATGAAATTATGCCATATTATATGCCTAAATGGGAAAAGAAGTATAAATTACGATTTTGTTGGATTATTCAGATATGACTTTCATAACTTTCTTGAGATGAAAGGCCTCTAAAATATTTTACTCCAGTAAATATGTAATCGGTAAACGAAACAGATATTTATTCAAGTTAAATCTCTTGTATCTGGGACAAAATAAGTCTGCTGAATGCAGTTCAAATTTGTCCCGTGTTGAGTACGAATTTGTAAAGATATGAACAATAGGCATAATAAAATATTTTATCTAATTTGATAATCGACTTCTTAACGACTTTGCTAACCTCTTCTACAGTTCAAATAAGTACCTGCTGAATACAGCTCAAATATGTCTCATCTCGAGTGCGTTGAGTTTACTCCATTATATATATGCGATTTGGAAAAAAAAGATAATGCAAATTACATTAATCATTTAGACATAAGACTCAAATAAAATGCATCGAAAAAGTTTGTTATTCTCAAATTTCGTAAAAAATATAAGCTGTCGACAGAATAAAACTTTTTTATTTAAATTTATATTCAGGTTCCTTAAAGATTGGTGAATATTATGCAGTTAAAATAAATACCTGCTGAATACAGCTCAAATATCTCTCACCTCGAGTGCTTTGAGTTTACTCCATGTGCGATTCAGAAGAAAAGGATAATGCAGATTTGATTAATCATTCTGATATAAAACTCAAATAAAATGCCTGAAAAAAATTTCGTATTCTAAGATTTTGTAAAGATATAAGCTGTCGACAAAATAAAACTTTTTTATTTGAATTTATATTCAAGTTCCTTAAAGATTGGCGCATTTTCTACAGTTAAAATAAATACCTGCTGAATGCAGCTCAAATTTGTCTCATCTCGAGTACTTTAAAATTATTATTCCATTATATATCTATAAATGGGAAAAAAAGAGACCAGGATAATGCAAACTTGCTGAATTTATTTTGCAAAACGACCTCATTTTTCAAACGGAACTTCCTCCTGTTAAATTTCAACTTCACTCACAAATGCATATTATCAATAGTAAAAGACTTTAAGGTCATAAATTATCCCTAAAAATAGCACTAAACGTTTTAAAGCTAAATAAAAATCTGGAAATCTCCATACACAATAATCCCAACGACTATTTTTTTCGGGGAAGGGGGGAGGGGATATAAAGATTTAGGAGGCAGACAAATAAAATATTTCTCCCTTCGAAAATGAAAATGTTTTGGCGGAAAAAGATTTTCTTTTCAAAAATACGTCTCGCGTACTCCACAAAATGAAGAGTAATGAAAACTTGAACCTACTTAAGCTGCAAGGTAAGGGAACAATATTCATTCATTCCTTTTTTTTCTTATTTATTTATTTTTAAAAAATGTAAATGTCTCAATTCAGTTTCAACCAAACATGCAAATGCTCCTCTCGTTTATTTATTTATTTCAATTTTATTTTCACTTTATCCCATCCATAATAATAAAAAGACAGCATCTACGTTGCCCGCTATAGATTGTGGTAGAAATAAAATCAAGTTTGATAACCAGTTCCTTCTTTTTATTTTTTCCCCTTTATCATTTTTAGACTTTGAAACCCTTTCTTACTCTTTTCCTTATTATTTTTTGGTTCGTTGTCATGGCAACGGACACTAGAGTGCACTCATGTCGACCGAAACCAAGTTCGAACAACAGATGCGATTCCTATTTTCTATTTGCTGTCTAAGGACCATTTTTTTTATTTCATTTTTGTGTTTCCATTCCTTGGTTCTTTTGAAGCTTTGTTGGGTTTGTTACTGCTTTGAAGGTTTCTTTTTCAGTTTTTTTTTGTTTGTTTATTTCTGTTTATAGGATTCTTGCGTTGTCAAAGCCGATAGTACAAGAAGTACCTCTAATATATCACCTTTGACATTCTTCAACTTGTTGTTGATGACGAGGTATTATGGGAAATCTTACTTCACCTCAACAATTCTATTAAGAGAAAAGAATGCCATAGAAATGTAACATTTTTTAAAGAAAATGTAATAGCATTTTACGTTGGTTTCTGAAAAACGGATCATCGAGCTTGGGTACTGAACAAAGTTCTTTGTGTTTTTGTAAACAGCCGATAAAGAACAGCAAAGAATTGATAGTAGAATGTTATTTCAACACGTACAACTGAATGATATGAATTCAATTATTGAGATTGTTTAAAAACAATTATTTTCTGTTCCAATCACAAATCTATTATCTTTTAGAAACAAGATAATAATGACCTCGGAATTGAGTCTTAAGCGAGCCATTTACAATCTTTCCATTCATGTCAACTTTTTAACCTAATTATTTAGTAAAACCTTTAGATTTCATGCCAATACGCATGTAAATACAGGCATTTTCAGAGCATGTACATGATTTTCAAGTAAAAAATATATTTGTATAGGTTAATGTAAAACTAATAACCATCTTACTCACTGCAACGTTGTTATTAATTGAAATTTTAAATATCAGTTACATCAAACAGCGTTTGAATCACTTAGAGTTTTTTTTGAAAAATTTCGAAGTGTACCAAACAATTTTTAAAAACATTCGAAATCCAGCAAACAAATAAATAAAAACTGACAAGAAAAAATTAATAATTAATTTGTTATAAATAATTTTTGAAGAAAGAAACAAAAATTATTTAAACACAATAATCAGCACTCCGAGACAAATAAATAAAATGAGTTAAATATATGAATATTTTCATTCAATAATATTGTCAGCACTAAACATTTTCTATGCTTGAATATATCAATTTTAATTAATAAAAATTAACATTTGATATATATATATTACAAAACTTGTATTAAAACATTTATAATAGTACAAAGCCTATGTAAGCAAGATTTAAAGACAGTCTATTCTGAAATTTGTATTTCTGTAACTAGAATCTATTTATAAATTTTTATTTATGTGTATGTATAATTTACTAAAATCAGTTAGGGTAATTGGGAAGGTGATTTTTGCAGATTTTTTCATTCTTTTCAATTTAAACAATAGAGACGAGTTCATATATGATATATTTTTGTAATTTCATAATCATGTTCTTTAAATTTAATTACGTATTATTATTTTTTAAAAAAAATTATTAATTAAACATGTTCACTTACAAAAACGTTCCTAACTCTCTCGATGTGCGCTAACTTTTTCGAAAAAGTATGGTAATTCGGAATATGTATTTCAATTCTTTATAACAGTAACGAATTTATTCGTTATAAAGAATAAACGTTAATAAAAGAGAATTCCAACAATAAGAAATAATCTATATTATCATAGACTGCATTTTAATGCCTGTTACCTATTACCTCAAACTACTGAGTTTCTCTTAATGTTTTTCATATCTTCAGTGTTTCATTTCATTTTCTATTATTTATTTTCTGTATCACGTAATATCGTATAGAAGCTATCATAATTGTTGCCGTGATAGCTTCTATACGATTTTGGTGTTACTTATAATAATCGTTCTGTTTCCAAATTTGAGTAGAAATGGTGAGAAATGCTTTTATAAAAAGTAGAAATGACTGAACATTAGGATTGGCAAGAAGTAAATATTCAAGAAAAAAAAAGAAAAAAAATCCAACTATTTACTTCAACGACAGGTTCTGAGATTATAGGTTTTTAAAAATCGCAGATATCATTTGTAACCAAAACTAATGGTTCTTATGCCTGTCATAATTTATTATCGTCAAGTCCATCAATCTTGCAAACTTATGAATAATGTATCTTCATTCTAACACCTTCAACTTCAACGCTATCAATTAAAACATATATATATTATTTCAAAAAATCATCCATGTATTATTCGAGATAAGTTACTTCTTCTATCTGTGTTGTTGAAATAAGTCAAAAGTTCATTTTCCTCCATTAATATCACATTTTCTTCATCATCGTCAACTGATTATTTGTTTCCTTCTGTACTTGACATCAAATGGCTTCGAATTATTATTAACAATCCGCTTTCATGCATGAAAAATGTTTGTGCATTACATGATTGATTCTCTTAGATGTCGGCTATTAAGTTGACATAAAAAATAAAATATTATTGACTTGAATGAACTCCGTTATATTATTAGATTTAGAACTGTTTTCTATAAAATACTAAACTATACCAAATACCTAAGAAAATTGATTGTTGTTGTTTTTTTGCACGTTAAAAATCTGATTCCAATTACCGCGTGAAGAAAATACTAATTAACACTAATCTGTTTCTCATGAAAAAAAAAATTACAAAATAAAAATTTAGGCTTCATCTCAACTGTTAAATCCTACAGATTTAGGAAATATGTAATTTACAAATTCACCTTAATTCTATTAGCGAAAAAAGACAAACGACGAAACTCACGAATGGTTTGATTTCCCTTTTTTTAACACAATTGCAAACGAGAGTAAAGCAAACGCTGTCAGATAACTCTGACGATTTTAGGGAAGTGTCATGGTGTGCTTGAACTCGAGGTTCTGAACCTCCAGACATAACAGTTAAATAGAGGTTGAGATGGCAATGAAATTCCGTAGTAAGTGGTCAGATAGCTCTGCAAAAAAAAGTGTTTTATTCTTTGTCCGGAGAATATCCATTAAAGTGCATACTATTCAGTTTGTAATGACCACACCAAAATTCACTTTCTGTAGTCACTCTTCTCAATTGCACACTGTCCTCGATTAATTCGCAATGCCCTACTATTTACATTAATCTTGAATTATTCAAAATGATGTGCTGTATTTTCATTCACTAAGTTTATTATTCGTAAGTAAAGCAGAACGTGTGTCGATTGATTTTCCTTCATTCGGCTCACTTCAGAAGTAATTTAGCAATGCAGTTATTTTAGATATATTATTTGATCTATGATGTATACTTTTTAAATCCAAATAGTTCATAGATTTATCATGCATAGTTCTATGATGCCCATGTAAGCTAGAAAATATATTTATAACGGTGATTAGTTTGGTTTGGTTTGGTTATATTAACGTACCATTTGAAGCAACACTAGGGCTATTTTGGGACGGACCTCGTAATTTTGAACCGCGGACAGATAACGAGGACGACACTTGATCTGGCACCCCCCTCTCCACACCACACCACACCAAGGGAGGACGTTTGGTCATGACGGATTTAACGTGCAACAGATCCCCTTAGACGACGGTTCTTTCGGTGGAATCGGGTCACGAACCTGAAACCCTCCTGTTCCGAAACCGAGACCTTACCAACAGGCCACCGCGGCCCATCTATAACTGTGAATAATTAAAAGGAATGTTTTTAAAATGAATTAAAATGGATGCTTAACAATCCCTTATTTTCCTTTATCTGAACTATTCATTAATTAATCATCCATACATCAATCATCATGTAAAGTGATGTCTAATCGAATTAACCATAGCCGGCTACCCCAGACACACGGAAAAATTTGAATGATCGAACCGTCATAACAACAAAACTGGCGGGAGCAGTGGTTGAGTTCCAAAGGCCATCATTGGCTAGGGTACAACCTGTTCTATAATGCAAGTATGTCCCGTCATTGATAGGAGGAACCGACCCCCCCCCCCCATTTCTGTACCCACTAGGGTGGCAAGAACCAATCACCATACCGGAAGCTTCTCATTTTCTTTTCCGAGGCGCCCCCAAGGTGGGAGGTGTAACAAATTAAAAAAGATATCTATATTACTGAAGAGTAAGCTAGAAAAGATGTCTACAGCGGCGAATAATAAAAAAATACATCGATGATGAGTTCGCGGTCATATACTTTTCTTTATTTAAACTATTCATTAAGTTTTCACCCATGAATCCATCATCATAAAATGTAATGAGCAAATAAACTGAAAAATGATATATTATTGAATAGTAAAAATATGGGTGTTCATTACCTCGTGTTTGTTTTATGTGGGCAGTTCATTAATTGATCACCAGTATAGTATGATTTACTAATAAATCAGTAAAGATGTCTATAGTGTTTAATGATAAAAAAAATCAGAATTGTCTTATAAACTGAAAATATCACTAGGGAATTTTTTTAAAAAATTTTCAATGAAAATAAATATTATATTATACATTACAGTGGAATTTTCGAATTTATTTTTTTATCCAAGAGAAATTTTTTTACACAGTATTTTACATAATATACATATTACATACATTTTAATTTACATTATATATTTAAAATAATAGACATTTTGCAAATATATATATTTTATATAATAAGTTTTTTTTTTTTTTGAAGTATGGACAGTTATGTTGAAATGTACATTTGACATGAAAAAAAATATATAAAAAAGGAAAGAATTCTGGATGATAATATGATATTATAAATTAAAGAAGTTGCAAAAGTGAGAAATTTCAAATCTATGATTTGATAATCATCACCTAGTCTGAATTTATAAAAAAAAGAATTAAAAAATTTAGTTGATTATGTAAAATGCATGCAAAAATACTATAACCAAACTAAACATTATTAAATAATAGCATGAAATTAAAGCCATCTCATTTCATTCCATTTTTTCAGATTTTTTTTTGGGGGGGAGGGTATTCATTTCATCAATTTTCTTCTTAGCAAACGTTATATTTTATTAGTCCCCGAAAACATGCGAAAAAACTAAAAAGAATTCTTTTTTGATTTAACTGTCAACTCTCATTTCCAATAGCCTAGAGTTATACAGGACGATCCAGTAGTAGTGAGAAGAATAAAAGAATAAGAAAAACAACTGCAACTTCTCCTGACGAACAAAAAGGCAGACGACGAATTGAAAGTTGGTGGAAATTCTTTTTTTACCCCATGAGGTTGAAGAACAATTCTTTTTTTTTTTTTTCACTACCGTTTTTTACGTGAAATGGCGCTTCTTATAGAAGTATACGCTTGCTATGAAGAACAATGGCTTCAGGGAATTTTTCGAAAGTTCCAAGGGAAGAATGAAAGCAAAAAAATACATATAACAGAACGTTTTCTGTTTTGGGTTTGATACCTTTATTTTCGTGTCACGTATTTGACGTGCAGCTGCATACAAATCGATCTGAAATCTAATGTTTTTAAATAAAGGTTCGAATTATACTTCCGAGTTCTTAAAAAGGACGCTTTTGTGTTTGTTGTGTTTCTCTGGTTCTCCAAACATTTAAATACAAAGCAGTAAGAACACATCAATTTATTCATAGTTTTTTGTTTTGTTTTGTTTTTTTGCCAAGAAAAGTTCTATTCTGCTTACGTAAAAAAGTGGTATAAGCAAACATCTGCATTTCGGCAATCAGTTAAAGAATTAATCTAAAATATTGGGAAATATTCCTCGAAAGTTAAGAAAGGCGGAGTGAATTTTCATTGATTTTCTATGCAATGTAAGTTTGGCGAAGAATTCACAGCGCAAACTTCTCGAAACTATTCGAAAGTTTTAAAACAAAGAGAAATACCTAACTAATGGTAAA
>JAPMOR010064754.1:124986-143355 GCA_026543865.1 Argiope aurantia | reverse complement strand
AGTTGGACTCGAATCCCTTGGGTAATGAGTTCGAACCCACCTGTGGAAGGCTTTTCCGTGTATAAGGCGACTGGGGTGCATATAAATCTACCCTGGTCACAAAGTCCTCCAAGTCGAGACAATACCACTGGGGATACTTGTTCAGAGGTGATCGTTCTCTGATTAAGGTCTAAATTAGGATCTGTGAAGGAAATGTATGTATGAAATCTGCCCTGTAAAAAGGGTTGTGATGCATGAGTAGCTAATTTGTATTCTTGGCCCTCGATGGTACTAGTGAAACAAGAGACGTTAAAAAATCTTGGCTTAAAATAGATGATTAGTCAACGAGCTTGTCAATGACAAGTGACATAAGAATCAACAGATCGCAATTTTTGAAAAAGTGATATGGACTAATAATCTTCATCTAGTCACACGATAAAAAAGCGCAATATGCCAGCAAGGTACTCGTTTCAACTCATATACTACTCACTTCATTAGAAATTCCTTTTCTCTTTGAATGTACGATTCAGTTCGCGTACGAATTAATTTCAAAACGGTATTCTGTATAAATAATCATTATATTTAATAATGAATGTTATTATTCCATAACAAAATTTATTTCTTGACCCATAAAAGTAAGTGTCCAATCCACCTTTTGCCCAAAAAAATCATTACGAGGGGAACATTATGGATTAGGTATTTAAAAAGTTCATCTCAAAATTTCAAAGTTTGGAAGATCAACTTAGCTCTTACGCATAAAGTAATACTCAGGATTTCTCAAATAAAACATTCTTAAGCAACAAATTACAACAGACTTTAAAAACAATTACAATAGACGAATTGCAATAGACAAATTATTCTTATTTTTATTGACTTATATTGATTGTCTTTCAACTGTACATTATATTTCGTCATTCTTAGATTTGTTTTTCCGATTTAGCATGTGAACCAAGCAGATCGTAACACCTTATATTTCCTTTCAATACGGGCATCACACGATTAAATATTTGATGAAAAAATATTAAAGTCTTTTACTTTTTATTGAAAATTGGAATGTATTATTGAAAATTTTGTAGATTTATCTTTTAAACAATTGCAAAAATTCCAGATAAAATTGCATGATACTATGATCGGTATCATTAAAAGACGATTCTTTGGGTTTTAAAGAGTTGTTAAAGCTGTTTTTATACAATTATATTTTCTGGATTAAGTAAGGATAAACATCAATAAATAAAAATAAAAAAATCCGATATGTGTATTCCAATTCACCAATTCCAAAATTTATTTGTGTCAAATGTGATAATTCTTGTTCAAGCGGTCAGATATGTGAAGCAACAGCATTCACACATACTCACATTCTCCTCTATTATTAGTACAGATAAATGATTAGTTTTTTTAAAAAATTGCATTGAGTAATAAGTTGTAGCTGTCAAAAAATTCCGTAAATTCTAATAGAATTCTAATGTAGCGTTTGAGAGTAATTTGTAAAGAGACATGAACTTATTTCAATGTAACGTATTATTAGTGGATTATGATGAGATTTTCCTATTCTTTATAAACTAACAAGTATGAGCTATACATAATTGAATGGCACTGACGTATTTATGTTTTTAAAAAAATAAACTATAGAAACTCTCAGAAAATCAACATTTATTTTTATTTTTTTGTATGTGTTGGAAAATATATTGCCAAACGATTATTTTATTAAACTATTTTTCTACGATCCAGACTTCACGTCTTTCTAGAAAAAATGAAAGGAAGCTCATTTATATTTAAGATTCTGTATAAAATGAATGTGAGTTAAAAGTAAATTGTATTTCTGGCAACTCACAATAAATAAAAATTTAAAAATTTAAAATTATTTTTATTAATGTACTAAAAAAGAAAATATTTCACTTTTTTTATTCTTTAATTTGTTATAAATTATCATAAATATTTTAAACCCTTGAAGCTATTTTTTTCCGTATTTGCTATCATTAAAAAAGTCTTTGCATTTTATAAAATATTGTCATGAAGTATGGTTCAAAGATGTATTCGTTATCTTGTAAAAACTAAAAATTTGCCGAAACCGAAATGAATTTTTGACATCGTATATTAAGCAAACTAAGCAAAATCAAACTAACTCACTAAGCAAAATATAATATTATTACCACGATTTTCCAAATATTGTTTTCAAATTTTTAATATCTTACTAATTCAAATTCTTAAAACACTTAAGCCATAGCGATAATGAATGCCTTAAAGACAGAATTCTTTAATATTTGCTGGTTCAACCTATTCATTTAATTTTTAACATGAGCTTTTCTAATCTACAGATATATTTTATCAGAAATTCGATTTGTATTTTCTAAACATGGTAACAAGAAGCAATTAAATTTGAAAAGCATTCTTTTCCAAAAAGCAGTTATTAGGCGCAAAAAATATAATAAGAAGAACTCATTTTTATTAGAGTATCAAAGAAAAAGGCAAACACTTCAAATTGTTTATTTAAAAAAAAGCGAGGTTTTTAAAAATATGTTTTTTAAATATTTGAGCACTAATAAAAGCATCTTTCTTTAATTTATTTTTATTGATAATCACTTCATATTTTTTATTCTTATGTATATTTATAACTTATGATTATAATTATTATTAAAATCTGTAATTAGTTTTTTTTTCAAATTTCGTTAAAAAATGATTCTTTCTCATGTGAAATAAAACATTAATAAATATTAATCGAATAAGTTATCATTCAGCTCTTGAAACAGTATAATATTGCATCACAATATTGCACACTGATTTTCAGAGCTACAGTACGCGAAAAAAGTATAAGGACAACATGTAATTGCATGAAAAAATGCTTTATTTCCATTTCGCCTAAATGAACTTTTTATATTTCTTACTTCTGCTGCATAATTTTGTGATAACACTTATACCACATAAAAAACATAATTTAGCTTCAAAATATTGATTTTACAAAATTTGACATTAAAGGAAATATGGAAAAAATTATAAGGACATGTTGTAAAATACTTAAAAAAAGTTTCAATAATCAAGAAAACTACCTTTTTTGTCAATCACTTGAATAAGCCGAGAGGTCATAGATCCTGAAAGATCTTTTAAAATGTCCACAGATATTTTTTCCCAAGCGTCTTTGATAGCGACGACAAGATCTTGTGTACATTGATACTGTGTGCCGTTTTTATAAACTTCTCGGGCTAGAAGTCCCCATAAGTTTTCGATTGGATTAAAATCGGGACTTCTCGCCGGCCAATCAAATAAATTTACAGAATTAGCTTCAAACCAGAGTTTTGCACTCGTCGAAACGTGTATCGAAGCATTATCCTGCCGAAAAATATAGTCCACTGAAGTAATTAGTGGCGCTTCAGGTAACAAACTTTCTCCTAACATATCAACATACCTGTCCGAATTCATTTTACGGTTGATAAATACAATTGGAGTGGTTCCATTTGCCGCAAAAGCGCCCCATACCATAACCGAGCCACCACCATATTGACGCCTGGAAAACACTTCCTTGGTCTCTCGCAGATCATACCAAAAATAACGAAAACCATCAGGTCCATCAAGCTTGAACTTTTTTTCGTCCGAAAAAATTGCATCAGCCCACTTTTGACCAAAAGAAATGTATTTTTTGGCAAAGTAAACTCTTCTTTTCTTATGATGATTTGTAAGAGGGGGGCATGACACTAATTTCCCATAAGAAACTTGAGGATGTTTACTCAAAACATTTTGAACAGTCCTTGTTGAGCATGGTGAACTGAAATTTTGTCTAACTTCATTTGCGGTTACTCTTTTCTCGCAAGCTCTCCTTACGATCATTCTTTTTTGTCGACGAGTGAGAATTTCTGGTCTCCCAGTTCACTTTTTCATACCATACATCCCAGGATTTATTAGAAAATTATAAACCCCCGTTTTAGATCTCTTGATTCTTTTTGAAATTTCCCATCCACTTAATACGCATTCTCGAAAAGCAACAATTTTTCCTTTTTCAGAGTCAGAAAGTTCAGTTCCTTTTGGCATTGTTTAAAAATTCTCACTGAAAGTCGCCGAGTGAGAAATTCTTTTCGCAAATGAATCTTTTAACTCGGAATTGTCATTTTATGCTTTCAAATATGCAAATTTTTAAATAATTACTGGAGGAAAGCAATGTCCTTATATTTTTCCGTTTTCATTTAGGTTTAAAAATCAAAATTTAAATTTTAGCAGATTTAAAATTGAAAATTTTAATTACTTTACGCATAAAATATTTTAGTTTTACTTCTATTTTTGCTGCAAAAATTTGCATACGATTCTGTAAACAAGGCTTCTAGATTTGACGATTTTTCGCGTGTCCTTATAATTTTTTCGGGCACTGTATAAAGTATCAGGAAATAAATAAAATAGATTGCATCTTTATAAATATGAATAAATTGCATCGTTAAAAATATGAAAGAAATGATGCCAATAAAAAACACGTATTAATTAATTTGATCAAAGCCCTCTAAAATTTTATCTTCTATCAAAAACAAGTCTTTTATAAAAAGAATCATGATAAATTTTTGTTAAACATTGCCAAATTTTTTAACTTTTCATTTAAACAAAACATTAATCAATCAAGTAACTTGAAAATACAACTAAAATTTTTTTTCAGCGTTTATTTTCTTGTATTTTTATATGCTGCCGATACCATCTGCAAATTCCCTGAGAATCCTCGAGGTATTACAACTGTTTACTTTACTTAAACTCCGCCTTGTTAAAATAATTTAATAGCAACAAAAAATGTTTACGAAAACGACATCGCTTGTTGAACATTCATCGCAACCCAGCGGTGATCCTTCCTTGCCAAATGCAGAACACGTTGTTAAAGTTTATGTTGCTTTTAAAACAAACATGTTACTAAAGGTGAATCATTAAAGAGGAAATATTGTTAAAGGCAAAGATATGCATAGATGCAAACGTAAATTCCGCTTATTAAGGATGCATTTCAGCATGTTTCATATGTGGTCCGAAGGGGCCCTTAAAGACGACTTAAATTATTTTCTTATTGCTTTAGTGAACAGAAAACGTCTTAAAAAGCATTCTTTCATCCCTTTCTATAGTTATTTTTCTCTTTCCCAAGTATATAAATAATTGTTTATTTTTTATTTTTTTCTCTTGACTTATTCTTTTTTTAGATCACAGTTGTTTTCTTAAATAGTTGGAAATGTATCTTGACTACTTTAAAAAAGTTATTTTTAAAATGTTTAAGCTTGATAGAAGTTGAAAAGTTTATCAATTGAACATTTAATTGTCTTTTGAAATAAAAAAAAAAGATTTCCAAAGAGTTATTAAAATTTTGAGTTCGTCTTTATAAAATTGTCAAGGTCGACGAATTTATCTACGAATTGACAGTGTTCTCTTATCCGTCATTTCAAATACTTTTATATTATAATGTTTTTATGTATTGACTTCAATATCTATAACATCTATGAAAATCTCCCAAAAGTATAAAAAACCTTTTCTACTGGCTATTTATTACTATTATCTTGGATTCAAAAATTCGCTTCATTAGGTTCATTTTTATCAAATGGGAACAATTCTTTTTGATATTAAAAGTCAACAAATTATTTATTCGATAATGGTATTTAAATTCTTATTATTCTTCTGCCATTCCCCCTATTTTTTAAAATATTAAAATAATGTGTTGGTAAGTAGTACGTCTATGTGACTTATTTTGGACACAAGGGCAACATGCATGCATGCAGCAGTCTATTTCACGCTAGACCCTGTTAGGCATGTTCGCAACCATTCATGCACGTTAGATAGTTATATGCATATTGTTGTTGTTTATAATGACACTTGTCATAGACGAGCACATTGACTTTAGAAGTCATCGATTTTAAGCCAAGTGTACGTCTCTTGTTTTTCAATAGCGCCATCGAGGGCCAAGAATACGATTTAGCTATATACACGTCACAAGCCTTTTTACGAGGCGGACTTCATTCATACATTTAATTCACTTATCCACAGATCGTAATTTATACCTGAATCGTGGAATGATCATATCTGATCCAGTACCCCTACTAGCATTAATCTCAACATGGAGGACTTTGTGACCACGACAGATTTATACGTGTGCCAGCCACCACACACACGCACGCGAGGAGTCTTCGGCCGGCGGGGTTCGAACTCGTAGACCAAGAGATGCGAATCCAACACCCTACCAATCAGGCTATCCCGATCCTTATATGCCTATTAACATAGAGGAAATATTTTATATTATATGCAGGGGTGGGGAGATCCATTTAAGTTCTTCTACCCTCACATTAACTTGTACACAGCGACAATTGCTGCCACAAACTTGATAACTAGATATCGTGAAGTGATTATGCGTTGCACGATGAAATCGATTATAGTGGCATCTAGCGGAAAACATAGAAGTTAGTATTTCTGTTTCAAAGACAGTATATGAGAATAAAGTGAATTATAAAATTACAAAAGCATCTTCAATTAAGCAAGAAATGATATCTTGAGTGCAATAATGTTAAGAACAAATAATATGAAATGCTCATTTGTATAAACGCGATTTTCCAAACATGTGACGGCAACAGGACAAAAAAAAATCTTTTGAACAATGAACGTCGAATTGATGGCATAGTCGTTAGGCTCAGATCCGAAATGAAAGTATTTTCTGATAATTAATTGCTCTGTTTCCTTTCTAAGGCTTTTTTTAGCAAAAGAGATTTATAAATCAATTGAGTTTCACATTTTAGCACATTTTTTATTTGGCCCTGTTAATTATTTATATTAGGCTGATTTTTAAGTTATATAAAATATATGTTTTAATTTATTTATCTGTTTAGACTCACAGCTGCTTGGCAACCACATTTGCCACAAGTAATATTATAATATTATTTTCGTATTTTATAATTAGTCGGATTTACATTTTTTTACATATTTATTGTATGTTAAACACTTAAATAAAATCTTTTTAAATATATTTCTCTGACCCCTCCCCTCCTCCAGAAGAGTCAGACAATCGCCTAATCTGAATTCCGTCATTATGTAGAGATAAACGTCGAAATTTATTAAAATTTCGTAACTGAATTTTTCGAAAATTGTGATATTTTCTTTTTGTATATTTCTCATATCAGATTTCAGCCCTGCAGTAGTATATCCAAAGTTACCATCAATTAATTTTTTGGCGTTATAAAAATATCGTATGATCTTGACTCTATTGAATTGAAAGGAATCATTGCATTAAACTAATAATTATTTGATCTCAAACATAATTTAGTCAATCATACTCCAATGTCATATTTTAATTAATCCATGTAACTTCTGAGGAACAATTTCGTCTATAACTCGCCTTTTATCCTGACCTTACTGTTTCCGAAATTGTTGTATACGCACAATTTAATCTCAGTTTATTAAATCTGCTGTATATCATCATTGTACACATCACCTATGCAGATATATTCATTCATTCAAGCTTTGTAATAAATTTTATTAATCCAAAATTGTTTTAATTATTGAAAATATTGTTTATGCGGTTTTTTATATTGTATTTTAAAATTGGCAATTTTTGTACCTTTTATTTACCAGAAATTTTCGGTTCCGATAAACGCTGACACAGTGACATATAATTCTTATTGTGTAATAAGGGAAAACTGCCGAATAGGGACCATCTGCTAGATTGAACTAGTGTAATCGAATTGAAGATACTGATATTGTTAAAGATTTAAACCTTAAAAGTAAGGAATCTGTGTTACATCTATATAAATATAGCTTATAGTATCAGTTTTTAAAGAAAACAATACGTAGTTCTAGTTAGAGAAGGAATGTGTAATATATTGTAATTAATCTGTAATATTGCCTCCTTGCTCAGTTAGTCTTACTGCGAGAAAGAGAGATCTCCAAAACTTTTAACGTTTGTTAAATGGATACTAGATCAATAAGCCTCGGTCTTGGTGACAAGACTTGTGGGGATATTTCAATTAAAAGACCAGATCTATATATTTTACTATCAAATCCTATACCTTGTTGAGAAACTATAAAAGATAAAGCAGTCAAATGCGGATTCAATTCTCTTTGGAGTGCTGTTGGCATAGCAAGATTTCTATTGTTTGTAAAACTGTTCAGTGATTAGCCATCTGCTTGTGTCAGTATCAGCAAATGTTTTTATCTTTTGATACCTAGATTATGGTTCTGCTATCTATACTTCACGTTTTTATGGTTTCTATGGTAACATTACTATTAGGAACCATATATTACTAAAAAAATCATTTTATGCCCTGTTGGAAACTATAAAAAGCGAAGCGTCAAATGTGGAGTTAATTCTCACCTGGGAGTGTTGTTAACTACAGATCGGAAAGATTTCTATTGTTTTCGTAGAAGTGTTCAGTGATGAGCCAACTATAAAAGATGAAGCGGTCACATGAGGAATCAATTGTCTCTTTGAAGTATTATTGATTTCACTGTGCGATTTCTATTATTTAAGTAGAACTGTTCAATGATTAGCCGTCTGCTTGTGTTATTATCTACAAAGGCTGTTTAGTATAGAGATGGCTGGATTATATTTATGCTACCTATACTTCATGTTCTTGTCATTTTTATGGTAATATTTTTTTAGGAGCCGAGACACACAGATGCTGCTAAAAAGGCATAATATATACTGTTGAAAACTGTAAAAAGCAAGCGGTGACATGTGGTGTCAATTAGTTCCTTTGAATGTTGTTGACTGTAGAACGAAATTTCTGTTGTTTGCGTAGAACTGTTCAGTGATTAGCTATCTACTTGAGTATCTACATTTCCTGTTTTCTGTGAATGTTTGGATTATGTTTTTGCTACATATACTTTAGGTTCCTGTGCTTCTTGTGATAATATTTCTATTAGGAGCAGAGATCCACAAATATTACAATAAAGCCTATACCCTATTGGGGAACTATCAAAAACGGAGCAGTCACAAGAGGAATCAGTTTTCTACTTGGAGTATTGTTGATCAAAGAGTGAGCTTTCTATTGTTTGCGTGGAATTAAATGTTCAATGATTAGCCATCTGCTTGTGTTGTCATTCTATGTAAGTATTGCTTTCTGAAGACACCTCCATCACGTTTCTACTCCATGTACTTTTTCAGAGTACAATGTTTGCACAATATTTTTTCGTGGAGTAAAGCATCTTTATCTGTTACTATTCTTGCCTGCTTTTTTGCACCGGACGGATTTCGATTTTACTTACACTATCCTTAATTAGTTATTTTGCCAAAGGTTATTAGTTCTTATAGTGTTATAGTGCGAATGATATACTTCATAAAATGGAAAATCTGTATTTATATAATGTGTGCCGGTCTGAATTTGAGAATCAAAGGATATTTTGTTTTAATTATGTTTGAAGAAAGAGGGGGCCCATATTACGAAAACAGTGGTCTAGTATGGGATATAAGTTTTCTTAAACGGATTGATTGCACAAAGTTTTATGCTACTTTTTCCTGTTATTTAAAGAACACTTCTTTAAATAATGAGTTGCATAATTTTTATGAAGATAAACTTTAAAAAATCTACAGCTTTTATTAAAACTAAATCCTATCCTTTGCCTTTCATTATATTTAATCACTGTAAATTTACTGCACTGTGTTTCTAAGGGCAATAACGATTAGTATATCATGTTAAAATAATGATAATTAAGAGAATTGCGTGAAACAAAATATACCATATTAAGGTGTAGAATTTGAATCCATAAACCAATATTGACAAACCAATAAAAAATTACTGGCAAACCAATAACATGTGGTAATTCTTTAATTGACAATGCTTTATATTTGGACAGCAGATACACACGTTCGTCTTTCTAAAACTACTCAAAGTTCTGATCACTCATAGATATTCACATTTTATAATAACTGTATTTGAATTACTTGGCCTTTTCGAAGATATTTGGCGTTTTCCTGGCATCTGCAATACCAATGAAAATTCTTTTAATTAGGACAACATGTCTGCCATATCAGAATTAGTAGCAACTTCTGCATGTTCTTAATACACATTGATACTGAAATAGAAATGAAGAACAATGAATAACTGGTCATGTTGGATAAAAGTTACTAAGAGTAATCCGATTCAGAACATAGAACAATACTATTTATTATAATAATGTTGGAAGATTAAACATAATCATTTACATTGATAATACTGGAAGATAGAACATAACCATACATAACGTCAATGTTTAAAGATAGAGCATAGCCATTTATATTGATTATGTTGGAAGACAGAACATAACCATTTACATTGATGGTGTTGGAAGATAGAACATAACCATTTACAATGATAATGTTGGAGGATAGAACATAACCATTTATAATGATAATGTTGGAAGATAGAACATAACCATTTGCAATGATAATGTTGGAAGATAGAACATAACCATTTACAATGACAATGTTGGAAGATAGAACCATTTGCATTGATAATTTTGGAAGATAAAACATAAACATTTATATTGATAATATTGGAATTTAGAACATAACTACTGACAATGGTGAAAGATAGAATATAAGCTTTTACAATGATAATGTTGGATAGAATATAAACATTTACAATGATAATGTTAGATAGAATATAAGCATTTACAATGATAATGTTGGATAGCATATAAGCATTTACAATGGCAATGTTGGATAGAATATAAGCATTTAAAATGATAATGTTGGAGGATCGAATATAACCATTTACAATGATGATGATGGAAGATGGTATATAAACATTTGCATTGAAATGTTGGAAGATAGAACATATCCATTTACATTGATAATGTTGGAAGATAGAACATATCCATTTACATTGATAATGTTGGCAGATGACATATAAACATTTACATTAAAATGTTGGAAGATAGAACATATCCATTTACATAGATAAGGTTGGAAGATAGAGCACAACCATTTCTACTCATAATGTTTGAAGTGGAAACATTGAAAGGCAACAAGGCAAGTCACACAGAGTACTATTAGTGTTATAACTCATATGTATGGATTAAATTCCTTTTAATCAAGTCAAAATAAATAACTTTGATATAACTAGTCATTCAGAGAATTTGAAATAAAAAAGAGCGTAAGTGTGCCAGAGAATTCCATGAGCCTGTTGAAAATTCTGTTTTGAGGTTTTATATAAGGTTTTATAACATAGATATTTTTATGCTAGTTTTAACCATTAATTGCAAGTTTCAAATATTATATTTCTATTTAATATTGTGTTTAGGTTCTTTTTAATAAGTTTACGTTTAAAGTGGTGTGTTTAAATTCGCGCATTTAACTGCTATCCTCTTTAATTCTATCACAACAGACATTAATGATTTTTCAAAATATATTCTTTTTTTATGCCTTCATTAAAAATAGAAAGTCATTTTAATTATAACCAACGATTCTCTCATACTAAAACAAAACCCTTCTTTATACACCGCCTTCAAAAATAAGAAAAACTTTTAACCAATCAAGTACCTCAGCGAAAATATTCCACCAATTTTCTTAATGCAGTCCCTAGAGTCAATCGTGGATAAGTTTATAGGAAAGTGACCTTTCACTCAGTACAGTGGTCAAGGCTTCTTTATTTTTAGTTCCCAGTATTTGTCACCTTCTTGTCGCCGTGCGATCTCGCGGTGACACCGTTTGGCCAATGCATGCACGGATATGGCCTGGGTGTGGCTACTAATGGAGCAAAAAGGAAAGGACGTCCTTTTTTTGCTTCTATTTTCTTGTCTTTTTTTCCACTCTCTATCTTACACACTTGATAATGGATGTAGGTTCGCCATATCTATCTTTTAGTAGTAGATGTTTCGACCTCTGCATTAGTGGATTTTTTTTTATGTTGGGGGAATAGAAAAGTGCAATGAAGGAATGTTTTTTCTTGATGAGCTGTAGCTTCACCAACTAGTAGTTGTTTATTTTGGGAGTTAAATAATTCAAAATTGTTGTAGTTTAGTTACAAAAATTTCAGATTTGTGAGACATTTTAGAATAAGCAGATATAGTTTGAGATAAATCAGTGTATAATCTGGAATTGATATATGTTCAAATAGAATATAATTTATAAATGGTTTATAAATAGGGAATGTTTTTTTCTTTATGCAAGTCGAGTGCAGGTTGTTTTCAATGTGATATTTAATAATTCAAGGTTGTTGTTGCTTACTACTAAAAAAATTTTAGATTAGTGAAATATTTCAGCATAACAGAAATAGTTTTGGAAAAATAAGAATAGTCTCAAGTAAGTGTTTCTACACAAAATACGATTCATAAATGATGGAAGACTGTTTTTTCTTGCTAATCTATATTTTTACTGGCTGCAAGTTGTTTTCATTGTGAGAATAAAAGATTTAAGATTGTTAGATATAGAAGTTTTAGATTTCTGTGCCATTTTAGAATAAACAGAAATTGTTTTGCAAAAATAAGAATAGAGTCTCGAATAAATATTTTCACACATAATACAATTCTCGGCCAGCATCCTGGCTTAGGAGTAGCGCGTCTTCCCCGTGATCTGGGTGTCCCAGGTTAGAGTGCCGATTCGGGCATGGTTGTTCTTCTGTGTTCTATCTGTGAGGTGTGTGAATGTGCCCCCTGTAAAAAGCGGGTGTGCAAGCGTATGTGACACATGAAACAGCTAAGTCGTACTCTTTGCCCTAGTTGAAGCTACTGAAAAAACAAGAGACGCTCATTCGGCTTAAATTGCTGACAGATCTGTCAGCGGGCTTGTAAAGTGTCATAAGTAACAATAACAACAATTCATAAATAAACGAGGGAATTGTTTTCGTTACTCAACTATTGTTTCACTGGCTGCAAGTCGCTTTCATTGTAAGATTAAACAATTCAAGATTGTTATTGTTGCTTCTAAAAAGTTTAGATTTAGGAGACATTTCAAAATAAACCGAAATGATTTTGCATAAAAAAGAAGAATAGAACTTTGAATTAATATTTCCATATCGAATAGGATTTACAAATAGATGAGAGAATGTTTTCTTTTTTTTTTTAGGAAGTTATAGCTCCACTGACTGCACGTTGTTTCCATTTGGAATTTAAATAATTCATGATAATTGTTAACTTGATTAATAATTGAAGATTGGTGGTGTTTACTCAGAGAAATTGTAAATTTGTGAGGCATCTCAGGATAAACAGAAATAGTTTTATAAAAATAAGATTAAAATCTCGAATAGATACTTCTTTGTTTAATATGATTTACAAATACATGAGGGAATATTTTTCCTTGCTGTTCTATGCTTTCATTTGTTGCAAATTGTTTTCATTGTGAGATGAAATATTTCAGGATATTTGTGGTTTATTAATAGAAATTTTAGATTTGTGTGACATTTAAGAATAAACGTAATTGGTTCTGGAAAAACAAGAAGAAAGTTACAGAATACGATTTATAAATGATTTTTTTTTTCTTTTTGCTGAGCTATGGTTTCATTGGCTGCAAGTTGTTTAAATTGTGAGATTAAATAATTCAAGATTGTTGCGGTTTACTTGCAAAAATGTTAGAGTATGAGACATTTCAGAGTGAACAGAAATAATTTTAAATAAATAGGATGAGTAAAACTTTGAATTAATATTCCACTATCGAATAAGATTAACAAATGGATAAATGATAAGGGAATGTTATCTTGATTGCATGCCTGTTTGCATGGCTGTTAATCCTTTTTATCAAGGCTGTTAATTATTATTTTAATATGAGATTGATATTATCTTGATTAATAAGTGAAAATTTTTAGAATTTACTTATAGAAATTTTAAATTTGTGACATACTTCAGAATAAACAGAAATAGTGTGGGAAAAATAAGAACAAATTCACTGAATATGATTCATTAATAGATGATGAATGTTCATCATTATTTTTTATCTATAGTTTCACTGATTGCAAATTGTTTCATTTATGAGAGTAAATAACTCAAGATTTCTGTTATTTACTTGCAAAAATTAGTAGGAAGAATTTTGGACAAGTAAGAAGAATAGAACTTTAAATCTTTGACTAATGAATTATTAAATCAGTAGTCAAATAAAATAATTTATTTTGATACTATTTATCTCCAAAATACATTATCAGATATCACCACTTGCTTGAAATCAAAATTTAATTTAAATGATTGATAGTTACAGTCTGAAAATATTAAAATAATGTATTTTCATCAAGAATAAAATTTGAAAATTTTAGCGGCGGCAAAAAAAAAAAAAAAAAAAAAGTGAAAATTTTGTTACAAGACTACATCTTTACAAATATGAAACATTTCAAGTTGCATAAAAGCATAAAGAAACGGGTAATTTTTTGAAGTATTTAATTAATATTCGGAACAAATTCGGAAGCAAAATTCAAATATTGGAACAGCTTCAAGAAATCTAAGACATATCGCCATTTAAACATTCAAGGAAACACCTGCCAAATTAAAGTAACTATTTTCTTAAAACAATAATACCTTGTCTTATGCAAAATTAAAGTTGCGTGGTTCCTTATTTACCCCTTCTGCTTAAAATGTTGAACATTTAAAAAAAAATACAAAGCCAAATAAAATGAAATTGCGTAAATTGTTTTTCAAAAAATAACCAAAACAATGCCCAAATATTTTCCAGTCATTAATGTCACAGAAGATGCTACAATTCTTAAAATACACTGGTGTGCAAAACTTAAGCAACAGGTATGTTTTTTGCCATAACTTCACGAGAAATCATCTGAGAGACATGAAATTCAGAAATGAGATACAGCATTTTGTTCTGAGAGAATGACGAAAGCATAGTTGCGCAGAAATGAATACAATGCATACAGTATGGAATAAAAAAAGGCTTTATTGAACTCATAGTATCGTTACACATGATTGTCTGTCCAAGAGGAAGAAGAGCAAGCAGATGTTCCTTAGTATGGGATATGCCCTCCCCTTACTGCAATGGTTGCTTCGCACCGTCTCCCCATACTCAGCACCAGATTGTCCTACAGTTTTTGAGGTAAGAGCGCCCATTCCTCAATCAGCATCTGTTTAAGTTATCGGGTGTTCCCAGGAGGATGTAATCGTGCCGCAAGGCGTCTCCCCAAAGCATCCCACACATGTTGTATCAGATTGAAATCAGAGGAGCACGCCGGCCAATCCATTCGAGTGATATCTTCACTTTCCAGGAGATCCTCAACAGCATGAGTCCTGTGTAGCCGTGCATTGTCATCCATAAAAACGAAGTCTGATCCAATGGCAACTCGGAACAGACACACATGGGGAAGGATCACCTCCTGACAATAGCAATTTCCAGTTACAGAATCTCTGTCGTAAACGTGGAGCTCAGTCCACCCGTTCATCATAATGTCTCCTCAGACGACAACTCCAGGACCACCGAAACGGTCTCTTTCCGTGATGTTACTGGGATGAAACCGTGTCCCGACCTCTCTCCAAATTAACTAACGTTGGGAATCGCTTGTGGCACTAAAACGACTCTCATCTGTAAAGAGGACACGACTCCATTGATGAGATGTCCAGTTTTTGTGCTCTCTGCACCACTCTAAACGGTGCCGCCGGTGGAAAACTGTCAAAGGGATGCAGCGTTCAGGACGGCGGGCGAATAGGCCACCTTTGTGAAGGCGTCTGGAAGGAGTAAAACGCGACATTTGTCGTCCCGTTTTTGCACACAGTTGCTGAGCAATGGCGCTTGCTGACTGTTTTCGGGTTCTTTTCGCCTGCAGGACGATATGTCGGTCATCCACTGCAGTTGTTTTCCTGGGGCGGCTACCACCAACCTTTCTCACAGCTGTACCTGTGGTTTGGAAGGCTTTCCAAGCGCGCGAAATGACACTTTTGTTGATTCCGAACTCTTCAGCTACACTGGTCACACTACGCCCCCCCTCCAGCTTTCCGATCATTCTTCCACGTGTGAAATCGTCCAGGTGATTTCTGCTAGCCATATTTCACGAATTAACTCACGTGCACTTGCAGCGAAAATCTAATTGCGTCTCCGTCCTTCCTTTTATTGCAGTGGTGAGCTGTGCGCGCCTTCCGCACGTGTTTTGCGTACGCTCACGTCGCCTGTGACGTTTTGTTCCTGATATTTGCATACGCATGACCTTTCTCTTGAATTACGTGTTCATTGTACTGATCGCAAGAACTCCTTTTCTGCAATTTCATGGCTATCTGCTTAAAATTTGCATTGTTGCTTAAGTTTTGCACACCAGTGCACAATTAAATTAGGAAGTTGATAATAATGATGTCAATAAACCATCAGAGCTGATCGTGGATGTCCTTGTAACAAGTAATATATAAAACAAATTTTTTTAAGTCAATTCCTACTTAGGTCAACACATTTTTTTTAAATTTTAGTTACTTTTTATTAAATAATTACAATTAATATAAATATGCATATATATATGACAGAATTACAATACTAAGTGGCAAAATAGAGCGTGGTGACAAACTTGGCAACCATTTGTTGACATGGCGACAGATTTGGCGACCTTGACGACCGAATAGAAATTACTGGACAAATTTAATTGATTAATTAATATTTTTTAAAAAACTTATTAACGTCAAGTGTCATCCAATACAAGTTTAAAAAATGTATTTGAACTTGAGTGGATGAATAAAAAGTATTTTATTAACGATTGAAAATTTGAACAAGATATATATATATATATATATATAGAGAGAGAGAGAGAGAGAGTTTGAGGAATTGAAAAATGAGTGAGCATTCTTATAAATGCCAGCAATGAAGACCCATATCTCATTTGTAACCAAGAGATTGGTCAGGCGGAAACTTTCTTGTATACTCTCTAACAAATGTGTATTATTAGCTGCAAGCAGTTGGGAAACAATAGCAAAAAAAAAACAAAAACCCGCCTATTAAAATGGTGTTGGCGTCATTATTTGGCGATTAATCTATGGTATGCGGCTAATACACAATTACTAGAAAAATTAATGTGTATTTTAACATTTATTTTTCAGATTGATTGAAATCAGAATTTGATATAGAACTACAATTGAAGTCACAAGATAACAAAGCTGAATTTCGTATGTTTAAGTCATTGTATTTTTGAAAAATTGCATTTGCATGCTTGTTAAAGAGCCGATGGACAGACAGTCAACCCTTCGGAGTGTATGCTTTAATAGTTGATAAGAATCTACACTTTAGATGCTAAAGCTGTGAACCAAATTTCATTTATCCAGATTGTTATATTTTTGAATTACCGCCTTTATATGCATGCAAAAGAACAGACCGACAGATAGCCAGTCCCTTGAAGGATTTGTTTACATATTTCATGTTTAGCTACATTTTCGATTTTATATGTGTGTTCCCAATTTTATCCAACATAATTATCTTCATTTTATAGTTATCATGTTAATTTCACAGCCGTCCGTGTTATTCAAACAGCTAGAATTCCTCTGAATGATTTTACTCAAAATTTGAAAAAAATCTATAAATATATAAAAACTTTATATTCAGATTTCATCTTCTAGCTTAAAGTCTTTTTGAGTTGCCATGCAAGTAGATTGATATACAAATAGACATTTCTATCTGTATATCTAAAAATATTCTCATTTTCATATATTTCTTTAAAAAAAATTTTCGAATTCAAAGAGATTCGTCGAAAACTCGTGTTCAAATTTTTTGACGATTACAATTCATTCACATTATATATTTTTTATACGATGAAGTAAAAAAAAGCAATTAGATAGAATGTCTCGGCTTTCTTGAAAAAAGAGTTTACAAAAATGATAGAAAAAAAAAGCGTCTAATGAAGACTGCGTTCTAGACAAAGAATAAAACTAATATTAACTAAAGAAATTTTAGAACAAGAAAAAGGGCACTCAGCTACCAGAAGAATGTATTCATTTGTATAAATCTTTGGTAGTCAATAAATCCATATATGTGTGTGTGTGTGTGTGTAATGATATTTTAACTCTAATTTCAATTAATTAATTTTCAATTAATTAATTTAGCCCATAGTAACTTTATTCTAAAATATTCTCTTATTTCGTGATCCAATTCCTTTGTCTCTACTTAATTAATTCAAGAGAAGCTTTGTTAAATTGCAGAATCAGCTAAAAGTCTAATTTTCCCACACTCCGCGTGAAGAGGCAAAATACCGCTGATGAGGCAAATTCTTTTTTAAAATCTCCCTGTGTTTCCCCTGCCTTCTCCGCTCGTGTAACAAAAATCCCTATCGAAATCTCGTAATATATTAGCACTATGAAGAAATGTTTTCCCTATCAAAATCATAGGTTATATAAGACCAGGCATAAAATGTCCAAGAGCTTTTTCCTCATTCCTTTTCTGTGTCGTTCTGTGTGCTCATCGCTTGTATATATGCCTGCTTCTTAAAAATGAAATAAAACGTCGTCACGAAATAGCAAGTCTCTTCAAACTGCATTCTGCTTCACATAAAATAATGTTACATATATATATATATATATATATATATATAT
>JAPMOR010064754.1:68156-106269 GCA_026543865.1 Argiope aurantia | reverse complement strand
GACTTACTGGAATTGTTGCTATTGAACGCAGAAGGCCCGATTCTTTGAAATCGATATGAGGCTCTTTGATTGGTTAATTGCAAATTTTTGTTTAAAAAAACAGATTTCGTTAAGACAATGGGACTATAAATTGGAACTGTTGAGAAATAAAAATGTCTTTAATATGAGTTAATATAGATTGATTCCCTGTGGTTATCAATTTATTGTATAAAAGACATGATACCTGATTTAGAGGGAGGTTAGCATTGTACATATTAGTTACATGTTAGCATTGTACATATGATTAATTCAATATCAGTTATTAAAAAATTAATCAATTAGTTAAATCAAAATGAATATATAATGTTATTTTCATTAAACGTATAGAATTTACATGAAAGAAGTAAAACAAGCAAGAATATAACTTTCTTGTACCGATTTCTCCTACTTCTTTCCCATTTTTTTAAGGAATCAGAGTAAATGAATCTCTGGAATTGTTGCTATTGAATGTTGATGGCCCAATTCTTTGGAATCTCCGGAAAATCGATGATTTATTAATTAATTTTTGATTTATCAACTGCATACTTTTGTTTAAATAAGGAGATTTGTGTATAACTATGAGACTATAAATTAGCCTTTGATAATCAAAAATGATTTCCTGCCCTATGTGTTAACAATTTAGATTGATTACCCTGTGATCATCAGTTTATTGGATAAAATCATGCTGCAGGATTTAGATTAGAGTCAATGTTGTAAATATATTTGACTTAATATCAAATTACTAAATGAATTTTATTTATATGAAATTTATTATATTCTAATTTAATGTTATTTATGCTATATTCTTATTATATACCTATATTCTATGTTATTTATTTAATTATGAACTTTTCCCGCATGCTTATAAATACCTTAGCCATACTCTGTGGGTGAAACCAAACAGGTTAATGGCGTCTCAGAATAAAGTAGAGTATATCCAAATGAAGCATGCATAGGCACTGAGGACCATTATAGGAAATTGGGCCATTGAGCATGCATATTCAATTGAGCCATTACCAACATTTTCCATTATGAAAAATAAATCATTAATTAAGTTTTGAATGTAATATCTATATTCAGCAAAATTCTTACTCAATTACTTTTGGAGCTTTCTGACAAGTATCAATTTCTACTGTTGCGCATGTGCAGTTCATTTCACTGTTGTGAAGAGAGAATACAGTTTTACTATGTTATTTTTTCTTTTATCATAAACAAGGTTACGAACGAAGGCAAAGTTTTCAACGTTTTTTGGCTGCAAAACAAAACTTTATTTGGCGAATAAGTACAAAAAAGAATAATTAATGAAAAATTTCTAAAAATCAAATACAAATTTTTTCTGTTATTTTTTTTTTCCAAAATAAATATGAGAATAACTTTCTGTAAGTTTATTCATTTTAACTTTACAGGTTAATGAGTCTTAATAATATTTAGTCGGAGTTGGAGTAAATCGCTGTAAACAAGAATAAGAAATGCAATAAAATTAGCAGAAAAATTATTTTGAAACTCATTTTTAATTAAAAATTAATAATATTTTGATCATTTGTCAAATTTATCTGCATCATCTCAAAAATCTAGTTATTATTTTTATTGCTTAATTTTTTAATTATTCGGAATTAATTAATAACTATCAATTTAAATTAGATTAAAAGCTATAAAAATGCAATTTACAGAAGCATCCCATGCTTCGGTAGAAGCATGGGATATAGCATGGGATTTTATAGCTTTACATATGTCAACAGATTAAATTATATGTTTATCTTCTGATTATCTTTTTCATCAATATCATTAAAAATTTTGTAGACTCATGTGTGATGATTTGTAGAACTTTAATAACAAATTTTTCGATACGGTCTGTCTGGTTACCCTAGTTTTTCTTTCTTCTCCTTACAATCGAAACGTAATTACGAACAAGTTATCTCTTGAAAGACCCACAGAAACATCTTATCTTATATTTTATTTAGTTTTAATTATTTTACAGCCCCGTTTTAAAGCAACATTAGGAACCGCAGTCAGATGACGAGGACGACACCTGAGTAGATACACTCCTTTCCAAACTTCCTCACCACACCAGAGGGAGGACATTTAACCCCGACGGAATTATCTAGATGACCTTCTACAATACATTAAACCCGCTTACACAATGGTTCTTCGATGGAATCGAATCTCGCACTTGGCGCTTTCGGGTCCCGCAAATGCGACCTTACCACCAGGTCACCGGGTCTTCCGTACCTTAAAGATAAAACCCTTTTACCTTGAAAAAATGACAAAGGACGCTGCGGATAATACACCTCTGGATGAGCGCATATTTATCTATCTTATACTGAATAAGTGTTGAAGTGTTATGGAAATTAGAGTATTTTCCGATTATTATGGATTTTAGTTATTTTAATCTTAAATAATTCATGAAAAAACTTTTGAATATGGAATCTTATTAAAATTTTGAAATCCCTAAATTCTTGCAGCCTTTATTATATATAAAAAAACTTTATATTTTCATAAAGTAAACTTTTCTATATAAGTTTCTCAACCACTATGTCATAAAAATAATTTTTTTTATAGTAAGAAAAATTTTTTTTGATTATTTCTTTAGGTTATAGTTATCTATATGTCTCATGTCACTGTAAAAAATGTTACGCCATCAGCATGTCTAGACGGTAAATGACTCTCCAAACTTTATTTTTTTCTAAAGAAAGGAGTTTTTCTGAAGAGGATCGTCTTTTGTCATTGTAAGATCTTTTCCAAACTTTTATCCCGTAAGTGTGCTACACGTATCAGCTTTGAAACCTGCACGCCCATTAGGGTATTTGTAACGCCCCTGCTTTGTTAAATATTGGAATACATGATATTGATAGAAGCGAGTGGCATGATGTGAAATAGATACATCATTATTTGTTTCTTCTTTCTTCCTAGGGTATATAAAGAATTTGGCATTTCCACTTTTAAATTTAATCAGAGCTTAAAAGAATTAGCGTAAACTTACTCTTATTATTTACTTATCAATAAAATAATCAATAATACTTATCAATAATTTTTTTTGTTAATTTTGAACTTCAGCGAATATTTGGATAATGATTTATACCATTGTATTAATGCATTAAGAGAATTAATTGAATCATGCATTTCAACATTTTGTTAATGCATTAACAGAATTAGTTGAATCATCCATTTCAACATTTTGTTAATGCATTAAGAGAATTAATTGAATCATGTATTTCAACATTTTGTTAATGCATTAAGAGAAATAGTTGAATCATGCATTTCAACATTTTGTTAATACATTAAGAGAATTAGTTGAATCATGCATTTCAACATTTTCTTAATGCATTAAGAGAATTAGTTGAATCATGCATTTCAACATTTGTTAATGCATTAAGAGAATTAATTGAATCATGCATTTCAACATTTGTTAATGCATTAAGAGAATTAATTGAGTCATGCATTTCAACATTTGTTAATGCATTAATAGCATTAATTTAACTAATGTTGAGAAGCAATCTTTTATCACGTGAAATTAAAGTATAATTTTAAATTATATTTGTACATTAAAGATCGGGCATTCAGATTTATTGCTATGCTTGTAAAATGATGAAATAAAATTGGCGAAATCGGCCTATTTGTTGATACTCAGGGTTGCGTAACGGTTTACTTTTATGATATATCTTGAAAATGGAAGCTGCCGTTGATGACGTATGCAGATGTCATGAACTTTAAAAGGAAATAAAAATTGGCGAAATCGTTATATTGTTTGGGATTGGTGGATTCTGTAAAAGTTTTTTTTCACTATAGAAAATATATAATGGATTATTGTTTCTAATATTTCTTCAGAAAATGAACAGGAGGACGAAAGGAGCTGTTTTGACATATCTAAGCTTCATGAGCTATCAAATCAAATGAACCATCATTGACCATCGTTTAGTGTTGAAGGAATAATTCTTTGGTTTTTTGCCAATTGTTTTAAAATGTAAAATTCCAAAAATTATGTTTTATAGGAGGGTTAAGTAAAGGCATTCCGTAGTTAACATTTTTAGTTACGGACTGTCTTCAAAACTGATAGACAAGGAGGCAATAGTGGTTATACTAAAAATAATGAGGCAGTTGCCTTAGTCTGCCTAATCGCAAAATTTGAGCCTTTTTTTTTTGATAAATTTAACCTCGCCTCTTTATAAAAGAGTCGAGAGAGACATTTATATTGAAATAATGTGACCAGATTGACATTCTACATTAGAAAACAAATATGAGGTATATGCGATTCACTTTTAACATGTTTTATTTTAGAACAAAATTGGTTCAATTTAAAATGAAATTTTTATGCTATCAGTAGAATCAAAATCATCAAAATTAATATTTTTCGTTACAGACTGTATATCCAACATGTAGACTATGAGGTGATAATGGTTATACTGGATATAATGAGACTGTTGCCTTAGTATGCCTGGTAGCAAATCCGGCATTTTTTATACTTTTTAATAATTTGACCACACCTCTTTATGGAAAAGTCGAGACAAACATTTACATTGAAATAATGTGTCTAGTCTGACATTCTATACTAGAAAATAGAATATGAGGCATTTACTATTCACTTTTAAATCTTTTAGAATTAAAATTTCGATCAATATTAATAATTTAATAAAATCCTTGTGTCCCATAGTGACATTTATAAGTAGTCATTTAACTGAAACACTATGTGAAGAGAGTAAATATTGAGATAAATTCTGATCCTGTGAATTATTATATAATTCTGTTTCCTTCTCTTAATTTTTATCTCGATTAATAATAAAGAAGAATGTTTGTGTGTCTTGACGATTTGCAGACCAGATCATTGGAATTTATTTATTAGCTTACAGAGCTACCAGACTTGAAATATGGACTGAAAAGTGTAACTGTTCACTTTGGAGAGGTTTCTTTCGAAATTGTAAGTAAAATTTTAATTAATTCAAAATTTAAATTTAGAACCGTAGCTAATTAATTAAATTAATAAATTAAAATATGATTTTATTTATTTATTTATTAAAAGTTTAATAAAATGAATGTTTCATTTTCTTCAACAATGACATTTAAAAATATTACAACACAAAAAATAATTTTTATGTCATCTTAAAATTCAAAAAAATTATTTTTTCAATGATAGTTATTATTTTGCTGATAAATTGTTCCCGACTGTAATCAATTTTTTATAAAAAAAATATTTTTTGCATATTTTACAACAATATGCTTCATTGTTGAAGTGACACACAAATAATTTTTATTGTTACTACTAATAATTTTTTCTTGGCTTTCCTTCCATTGTTGATGATTAAAAAAATGAAGATTCAGTATATTTTTCCTCGTTGAGTTAGTTTCAGTGTCAGGTATGTTTTAATAAAATTTTGAAATTTTATTTTATTTGCAATTAAAGATTAACTTCAAAATCAATTAATAGCGAAGATTTTTTTAACCTGCCCATATTTTAACAGTACGGCTTATTTTTGTTATGTAATTATATGCATAATGATAGAGACAGAACAATTTAAAGCGAATTATAAATCATTTAAGAAGTTTAAGTTAAAAAATATTTTGCTAAGTCAGCTATTAAGACCAATTAAAAAGACAAATTCAATTAAAGTTTTTAGCAGGATAAATTCCGGCGAATCAACTTACAGCCAAATATGTCTAATATACAAGTAAATAGTACGGCTGCGCAGCAGCAATAATTAGTATTGTTCAGAACCTCAGTGCATTTCTTTCTACAAGAGAAGCTTATGATTTTGAGTTGCGTTCATACTTGACATAGATATATCATCTTTAAAAATGAATGGATTAGTGATAATATTTATAAACTTAAAATGTTGCTCAAAGAATTTTTTTTATTTTAATAAAGGTAAAGTAATACTGTATTCTCATAATGTCCATGCGCGAAATCACCTCTTTTAATTAATTGTCCCGAGAAAATTAAACATCTCCATCTCTGGAAATAGTCCCAATTTCGAATGTTTGTTTTGTATTGAAAATGTACTGTGGGTGTTTATTGTAATCAAAAGCTTGTATTAAAAAGATTAGCGCATTTTATTTTTAAAAAAAATCCAAAACTGCTTTAAAAAAAATAATAATAATGCGCTCTAACTTTTATTGTACAAATTTAAGTCCCAAAAAATAATTCTGTAATGAAAAATGTTTCGAATTTGAATTAAATGTACTAGGTACGCCATAAGCTTACATATGAAAATATTCGCCAAAATTATCTCAATTATTAAAAACTTGTATATTTCTCCTTCTGTACCATTAATTGAACTGTTATACTTGGCGAAGAATCCCCAATAAATAATTCAAAGTTGGCGTCAGTACCGTACAATTTTGTTCAGCCGTGATCAGAAATAACTTCGACCCTACTTTTTAATAAATAGCAACATATTAAAAATTAACGAAGCTTTACATTCATTATTTTCTTTAAAAAATTGATTTCTTGTTCCCATTGAGTTTTAAAGAGAGTAACGTCATCAAGGCAAAGCTACAAATCATATTTCGGAAAGTGCCATTGCATTTCTCGAAAAAATGAAAATTTATAAGGATATTATAGATATACCTTTTTAACATATTCCTGCAGAGCCCCTAGGTGTATCACTTATGTAATATTGTGAATTTGGCTTGCTCAAAAGCACTCTTTCTAAGCGCAAACCCATCAAAATCCATACAATCTGGAACGCAGTAGAAGATGAGTTGAAATTAATCCTCCTGGAAATTTTACGTAAAATCTTTCTACCATGGAAATCAGTATGTAGATTCAAAGTTTCGAAAAAAATCTACATGATGTAATGTTTAAATATTTTTCTATAAATAATATACTTTTATTTAAAAATTCCAAAAAACAAACGCTTCAACATTCCCTTCTCTTTTACACAGAAATTAAATAAGTATCGTAAAGAATATCATTTTTTAATTTTAAAACAGAGTAAAAATCAATTTTGTGTGATAACATTTTTGAAAAATATAGCTGAAATCCAAATATTGCTTAATTTTTAATTACGTTTTAATTAATCTTTGGATTTTGAAAAGTTGTCTGTGGCTTTCCAATGATTTTGAATTGAAATCCCAAATTTTATCAAGAACGAAAAAAAGATTCTAAATTTGTATAAAAACAACGAAAATATCCGTCTTTCAGTAGATCCGTAAATGAAGAGAAACAATATGTGACCGCCCGAATATAATATTCTTGAATTTTAAAACCGTGAAAAAATCAATTTTGTGAGGTAATATTCTCGGAAGATATAACAGAAAAACATCAAAATCTTGCTTGATTTTTAATTATTCTTTAGATTTTGTAAAGTTGTCAGTGACTTTGCTCTCATTTTGAATTCCAATTGTACCAGATTTAAGCATTTTCCTTTAGGTTATAGAAAAATAAACATGCAAAATTTGTAAAAATAACGTGCAAACGAGCATTCGATTCTATATACGTAGATACCGCAGATCAGCAATTAAAAAATAATAATATGTGACCATCCGTATATAATTTTTTTAAGTTTTAAATAATACAAAAATCAATTTTATGAGAATATTTTAAAAAGATATCAAAATCTTATTTAAAGCAAACTTTTGAAACATGAAAATCTTGCTTAAATTTTAATTATAGTTTAATTAATTTTTGGATTTTAAAAAGTTGTCAGTGACTTTCCTCTTATTTCGTCATGCACTTGTGCCAAATTTCATCAAGAACGGGGGGGAAAAAACACGTAAATTGGTATAAAAAAACATTTGTCATTCGTTTGTGTAAACCATTTTGTCATTACATGCATAGGTATATGTAGATCAGCAAATAAAAAATATCAATATGTGAGCGCCCCCTTTTCCTCCGCGCAGCCGGTCTCTCGAGTTGAGCAGCACGATTTGCTCTCGGGACTAATGATTGATGGCTGTGTTACTTTAATCATCATTTGATAAGTTTCTCCTGTCTATAATCGACTTTCGCTTTTACACGCATGTAGTTTGCTCAAGAAGCGGTCAAATTGTGGCCAGATTAAGCCCGATGCCCCGGGCTGCCTGATTACCCCTCCAAAAAGATTTAACTCGCCTAAATCCTATTTTCAAACGAGAACTAATTGAATCAAATACAGTGGAACTTTTTACCGCTCTTTTTTATCGATGTAATGAGTTAATTGTCGGGTTTCAAAGGCAAGGATGGGAGGAGGTGGGAGTCGAATTCGGGCAAATAGGGTAAAATAAATATTTTTTTTAATCAATGTATAGGAGGAGGTTGTTTTGATATGGCTTTTTACAAAAAAAAATTTCTCCAGAGAGATTTTATATTTCTTCATTATATTAAATTCTCCAATTATTTAATTTTTATTATTACTTAATTCTTATTTTAATTCTTGATTCTTATCAGCAACGTTATTTCTTGATGAGACACAAGCATAGACCAATTTTTTAATCCAATCCTAGCTTAAAATTGTTCTGGATATTATTTGCAGCAATTATTTACTTCAAGGGTATTTTATATTTGTTAATTAAATTAGATCCTTCAATTATTTCATTCTTATTATTACTTAATTCTTATTTTAATTTTTGATTCTTATTAACAACGTTATTTCTTGATTATACACAAATTCAAGCCAATTTTTTAATCCCACACAAGCCTAAAATTGTGTTATGTATTTATTTGTTCGTCCACCTCAAATTTTGAAGTTATTTATTTTGTTTTCTCTGTCAAATTTTTTATGAATATATATGGATATAAGTAAATACAATTTAGTAAAATATTAATATGACTATAACCTATTTTATTAAGAAAATTTTAATTTACTAATTGTAAATTGAAGGTTTTCTTATTTTTTAAAGGTATTTCATAAAATTCCATTTTTATTAGTTATTGCTACTCACTGATTAATATTTATACCACACCTCGATATTACTCTTTATTTTAAATTTATATTTAACTATTCGACTTTGGTGATCAAAATCTTCCTTCTAAAAATTAGCTTTTTTGTTTATTAGATTATTATTATAGAATGCATTTATTAAAAATATCCTTTTGGTATTTGATAAATAACGATTTAATGAAAATTTGATTCTAATTGAATCAATCTACAACAAATGATTGCACGTGTAAGTAAAATAATGCACACACTACACAAAAATAAAACCGAATGTGAAAATTCTACTTGAATTAATGTATAAAAAAAGCATTTAAAAAACACAATTCATCTTTGTCAGAAGCAAGCGATTTAATAGTTTGAGAGGTCAATGAACTTCATTTGATATATATATATATATATATATATATATATATATATATATATAATTAAAATTGGAGAAAAATTATGCAGAAATTGCATCATTCAAAAGATAAATTTTTAAATTGTTCTACATTCAAGAGACATTGGAATGCCTAGATAGCACTAGAATTAGTAGACGCCGACGTCCTGCTGACCTAGGGTAGAGCGTCTTCCCGTACTCTGGGCATCCTGGGTTCGAGTCCTGGTTCGGGCATGATTGTTATTTACCCTGTTTACTATCTGTGAGGTGTGTGAAAGAGCTCCCTATGTAAAAAGGTGTTGTACACGTGAGCGTCATCTTCATTTGAGCTAGAAGTCAGACTTCTGCCCTCGGGTGCTCAGTGTCCTTTGCCCTCAGAAGCTACTAAATATTAATTTTGAAGCTACTAAGTCTATGTCAAGTACCATAAGTAACCACAAACAGAATTAGTAGCTGGTAAGGCTCTAAACCTTCTTGATGCAGTTATACCTTGGACAAATCTATGCACAAAAAACTCAGGACAATGGAGAAGTCGGTTTTCATCGTTCTGCTTAAAGCGTTATTGGAGCACCTAGGTATCATCTGAAGTAGGAGTCTAAAAAAAAAGAGGCAGCAAAAACTTAAGTAAACAGTCGAGCGCATTTCTGAAATATATTTCACAGATTTCCATTAGCGCTCCAAATTCGAAACGTTCACAGACAGTTCAACTAAAGCCGTTGCAAGAATAGCCAAAGTCATGCATTCGTAGCTTCTCTTAAGAAAAAGATAGGAAATTAAATTCTTTTCTAATATATCTAACATACGCGCACCCGCTGGAAGGGTAAAACATTTCACCCAAACGATTCAAGGTTGAAATTTTAAATATTGCTAATTATTCAAATTCGGGGATACAGTATATAATCGAGGAACCCGGAGAACGCTGAATTTTTAAGATTGAAAGATTCTCAAACCAAAAAGCATTTGAAATTAAACCTCTAAACAAACAAAACGAAGAAGAGTTATTCATCAATGGCGCAATAACAAGGTGAAGGAGTTTGATGTCCATTGGCACGTACGCCATATTTGGCTGGAGGAGGCAAAGGAATTATAGATGCACCGGACGCTTTGAAGACGAAACGCTTCAGAGTTTATGCAAATTTTCAAAGTCAAATATAATGAATGGAAGAAATAATAATTCTATTTCAATTACATTTAATTTTGCCAAGCATATGGTCATTTCTGGGAGCGAGAAAATCAAATCATGACCCAGGCGCCACCTACCCATATTACGTAGTGTTCGTTTCAAGAAGTCAAATCTATCTATTTTGGAAGGTTTTACTCCTCAAAGTAATGATATGTAGCAAGTAAAGAAATTCGTTTTCCCCATTTATATTCACGTTTTTTCTTTTAGATATCTTCCAATGTTTAAACTCAACTTCATTAAGAATTGTACTCTTTTGTTTCAATTCGAAGTTTGATAAAAAAAAAATAACATTTAATCTCACTTCTTTTTAAGCCTTTTACTTCACTTCTACATTACTGGTCAAAAGTATTGCAAGTTTGAGAAATTTCACGTTTTTTCAAGAATAAGCCCCCCCCCCCCACACACACACACAATTTTTTTTTTCATTTAAAGTGATATTTTTTATGTCAATATGTTAAATTAATCTAAAAGCAAGATATAATTAAGTTATTGTACCAAAAAATTATTTAATTTCAAAAGAATAAAATGCAAACAAAATGTGCAGGTTATCAGTATCGAAATCCATTTTGGATTCCCTCAATAAAATGGAGTAAAGAAAAAAATTTCAAGGTATCATAAAAAGATAATAAAACAGTTCGTGTGGTTTAAATCATGAGAGTTTCTTTGCTATGCGAGAACATTAATACCACGTTTTGCAAATGCAGCCTAAACCTAAAATAACGAATATTTCAATATAGAGGCCAGAACTGGACTGAATTGAAATTTGAAATTAATTGTAAAGCCTGTCTTACCTTTTTTGATATATAGCAAGGTGCTAGATCTTGCTGAAATATCCATTTCTGCCTTAGAAACATGTTACGAGTACTAAGTACTATGAACAATTTATCCTTCAGCACACCAACATACTAGTCGCCATTCATGATTCCCTGTACAAAATGAAGTCATCCAGTTGACGGATATGACATTACCCCCATACCATTACGTTTTCTGGGCATTTTGATGTATGAACTAGGCATTCAGGTTTCATGTGCTCCTTTGCTTTACCCCAAACGTGGCCAGGCTTGTCAGGTATTTAAAAAAACGACTTTAGTTTCTGAATATAACTTGTCTCCATTCCAAAATACTCCAATTTTTGTACACCTTGACCCACTCCAATCTTTTTTTCATATTGCTTTCGTCAGAACTGGGTTTTTTCTAAGTACTTGTGCTTTGTAACCAGCTTCACAAAGCCTCCTGCGAACTGTTCTAGGACTGACAATGGCAGACGAGGACTCATTCCTTTTTCTTGCAAGTGTGGCAGAACTGGAAAATGTATTTTTACGGCATAACCGTGTCAATGTAGTATCAGCAGGTTCAGAATATAATCTCGGACGACCACTTCTAGGCTTTTCATTTACTTTTACTTCGATTTGGAATCTCTTTAAGATGCGTAAAACAGTCGGTTCACTGCAGTCACACCGATGAGCAATCCTAACATTTGAAATGTTTTCTTGATGCATTAAAATAACAGCCTGGAGCTTCTCACGAGTTAATTCACACATTTTAAAAAGAAATGAACAGTTTAAATTGAAAAACAATTCACAGCAAACGCATTTCAGCAGCACATCAAACGAAATGAAATCCTTGGCAGTCGGAGCGATTTTATAATAAACTAGCTGCCTTTGGCGACCAGGATCGCAATCTTAATGCACGCTAAAATTTTAATAATTAAATCTTTTATAGAACTCCCATTTTAATTGCTTCTTCATTAAAATATTTTAAAACTTCAAATTTTAATAGTCATATAATTCACTCATAATATTATATCACTCTAATTTTCTATTTGCTCCCGTAGAATTTATGCTTTAAATTAAAGTGGAAATTATTAAACTGCAATAAATATAATAATATTTTTTTTTACTGAAACGAAGCATTTTTTTTTAAATATGAGCTCTGAAATCAGAGTCGCTGAGTATTTAAACCTTATGGGCACTAAAGAATATTTTTCTTAATTTATATAATATCTCAAGAAGTTTTCAACAAAATTTTCTCAGATTCATCATGAACAGATCGATTAATTAACAATGTTTAGTTTTAAATGCATCAAACACTAAAAAAATAAACATAATCGTTTGAAATAATCTGTCGAAAACATATTAAGCCTTCAAAACCAAATCCGTATCCGTTGTCAACAATCAGAACACAATGCTCATGCGTGAATTTTCAACGCAAATTATGGTAACGCAAATGCATGAATTTTCTACGCCAGTTGGGGTAACGCTATGGTGATTAGAAATTTTTAATTTCTTTTATTCTGTTTTATTTTAATTCAAAATTACCTCACAATGAATCTGAAAGATCGATTAATTAACAATGTTTAACTTTAAATGCATCAAACCTTAAGAAAATAAGCAGAATCTTTTGAAATAATCTGCCGAAAATTTCTTAAGCCTAAGCCTCATTAGAGCGGGGGAAAAAAGACTGAAGCCTTACTCATTTGGCGGTGGGGAAATGAAAAAGATTTTTTTGGCGGAAAAGTTAGTTTTTAATTAATAATTAAAAAACCCCAACTTTGATTTAATAAAAAATTCAAAAATCTTCCTAGGGATATACCTAATAATTTCCCAAATTTTCACGGCGATTGGATGTATGGTTTTTGAATCTATCGAGTACAGACAGACAGACACACATTCATTTATATATAGTATATATATAGAGAGAGACTACCCGGATAACACAATCGTTGCTGGCGATTTAATGACACAATAGCTTGAAACTTCTCCACCACATTTATACTAGAAATATCCCTTTAAATGAAAAAATATTACTTTTGTCACAATACTTTTGACCACAAGTGTATTTTGGTGAATGCAAAGCCAATTAGCCCATGCGCAAACGCAGGGTAGATTTCCTTTTCTTTACATTTTGCCAATAATATTTGTTTATATTCACAGATAATCGTACATTTACGTATCTGCTGTAAAAACTAATATTTCATTACAGTCATCTAGTGATTCGTTGAGAAAATAAAGTGTATAGATCTATGGAATTTGGCACAACAATTTTTTGAAAATATCAGAAGTTTAATTAGTTGAAAATATAAATCTGACATATGAGCCTCTATTCTTTATTTAATGTGTTACGATTTTAGTGCAATTGTCTCTTTATTTATTGCATTAGGGCTTTCATAATTTTTTTTGTCTCTCAGCATATAAAACAGAATTCTAAATTTTTCTAAACAAAAAAAAAATTGTTCTCTGCACGACAATCCAGGCCCTGAAACTTTGAGATTTTCTGACTCACTCCTATCAGAACATATGGGAATAAGGTCCAAACCCGTCGCGTGTAGGCCTTTGTTGTAGAGTGACCTTAGGAAACAAGTGAAAGCTATGGAGGTAAAAAACCGTCCCACATTTTGGCCTAGATAACGCTCCGCTGACTAACTTGCAAAAAACATGATTGACTCCATTCATGAGCAAGCAGCTGTAGGTTTGAGTTCTTTCAGCAGCGCATGGGCATGGACTACTTATGAAAAAAATCGCGAGTCGTCCTCGAAAGATATTTTTTTATATATATTTATTTTCTATTTCTTTCTCTTCTTCATTCTTTATGCTTGTTTACAAGGTTACGCTATAGCACGACGCACCTCATTGCTTTTCATGAGGGTGTAAATGTTGCTATAAAAATCTGTTGTACTTTTCAAACTGTAAACACATCAACATGAGCGCACGTATATTCATATTTTTTTCAGCTGCGTTTTATAGCTTTTGAGAAGCTGACTCGGGACTGAATATGTTTCGTTTTGATATGCGATAAAAATATGCGTTTCTGAAGTGGCTAAAAGCCTCGGGTTAAAAAGGTATTCCCGATTTTTAACTCTTTATTCCGGTTTAAAAGAAAAACAAATGATTCCAAGTTTTTAAAAACGTCCGGAATTTTATTAAGAAATTAAAATCTCATATACAAACATTTCTTGACTGTTTGTTTGTAAAATTAGATTTTTTTTGTCAAATTTTATATTTGAAATTCAGACATTTTAGAATAAAGTACACTGTAGATGAATCAATCTTAGAATTATAATAAAATTGTTTCTTTTAATCTTTTGCTATTTTCTATATACATTTTTCTAATTCATTTTTTTTCTTTATTGAGGGTTTTATTTGGGGGAGGGATTCAAGAAAATGTGTAACCCGACATTTTATATCCAGATACTCTCTGCTGTTATATAATGTTCGAATTCCAGAGTGTCTCATATTGAATTTCAGAAAATCTGAACGCTATATAATTTTATTCTTTATGTGATCGATTATAATTTCCCTCTTAAAATGCATTAAGAAATTCCGCCGATATATTGATTTTCAACCATTAATTTAAATGAATGCTTTGACAGCTAAGTAATTACATTATATTGATATTTCTACATGTATTATGGTTTTACTAACACACGAAATTTAATCAAGATTGTTGAGATGGTCAGTGAACATGCATAGAAAGAGCCGTCTTTATGAAGATTCTAAGTAGCGAACAGATGCGTCTCATTTTATTTAAGAATTGGACTTGTCCTAACTTATTTCAGCTATCCCTCCTATGGGTAATCTTTTATAATCCAGGCATTATACCTATTGGTGGTGATAGTTGTAATTTCAGTTTAAAAGTGAATCGTGAAATATTTGTAATTAGATAAATTCCGAAAAGAAAAATATCTATTGCAATGATTCTCATGACAAAACTTCGTGATATTTCTGCAGTTCTTCGCCGATCACGATCCCTAGAACCCAAAACCACTCTTCGTTCAAAAGTTGTGTGTGTGTGAGAGCGTGTGCGCGTTGTGTTTGTGTGTGTGTGTGATTTAAATTTATACACATTCTTAAACTAATTATTTTCAAATCACTTTAATTTACATGGGATATAATTTTCCTACCCTGAATCTCCACGTGCTCGAACCCAAGATACTCTCCATGCAAAATTTAATTCTAAAGCTATAAAGCTACAAGATACATTCTCATAGAAACTTTTCCTGCTTCTGGCCTTCGTATTAGAGTACAAAATTATGTTTCTAAAAAAGAATTTTTCAAATGCATCCTTATTCCTGAAGAAAAAGAGAAAAAAAAATGCGAGTCTAATTTCTCTTCCCTAAAAACCGCTTCACATATATTTATGTAATGATATCTACTTTAAGTTTTAATTAAATTCCTAATTTTTATCTTAATCTAAACCATATTAATTTGATTCTAAAATGTTCTCTTATTTACTGTTCCAGTTCCACTTTTTATATAATTACTTTTACCACACGCTCTAGAAAACTGTAAATTCAGCAGATTCTCACGCTTCGAGAGAAGGGATAGATATCCTTAATACTTGCAACATTTTTTTGACGATACCTAAATTTTCATATTCTAAATCGAAATGCGTTGAAGGAATCCCTATAAAAATCTCATTAAAAAAATCACTGAGGGAAAAATTACGGTCTCTTTTGCACTTCTCCTCTTGTGTCGTGATGTAGACTGACGTATTTCTTACCATTTATTCTTTGTAAATTTTTACAATAAATTATACCTCCCGGATGAAATAAATCGAAGTTGTAAAATTTTCAAATGTCCTTTCTCTACGGGCACGCAACTGCTAAAATATGTTTACACACACACACACACACACATACATATTATATATATATATATATATATATATATATATATATGCATTTGCATATATATATTAAATTTGCATATATATATATATATATATATGCATAAATATAGATCAAATCTCATGTGCGAATGAATAAAAATATGAAGCAACTAGCGGGAAGGGTTTCACCCCAACACTTTCTTGCATACTCTCAAATAAAGATTATCTTCCACCCCAACAAACATTGGGGAAGGCAGAGATTACCTTGCAGGGCATTGGCGTGCAAAAGTTGCGAAATATTAACTTTTGGTATTAATTTAACATTTTTACTAAATACATTGTGTTATCCTTGCAAGTTTTTTTTTTTCGGGAGAGGGTGCAATTAATCTTTGGCATGCGGCAAATAGTAACCGAAAATGAAATTTATGTTTTAAATTCGCTTTTCACAGTTGATTGAAACTAAAATTTGACACAAAACTAGAATTGTAATCTCAAACCAAATTTGATATATTTAAGTCATTGCGTTTTGCAATTATATCGCATTTACATGATTCTAAAAGTGCATACCGACAGATGGTAAACACCTTGTTGATTTGAATCAAAAATTTGAAAGATATCTACTCTAGATATGTTAAATATGCGTACAAATTTTATCCATCTAGCTCTCTTCTTTTTGTGGTTCTGGTGTTCACTTATTTCGAACAGACGAAATTCTGAATGCATTTGCTCAAAACTTGATCGAAATCTACAAATTTGGTGTAAAGCCATAAGCCAAATTTCATCCTTCTAGAATAAAGCGTTTCTGAGTTATCTCTGTCCCAGACAGACAAATGATTTCCAAAAATGTTCTTTTCAACTCAGAAAGAGTTAAAACAAAGAAATTCATCAAAATTTCAAGTTTAAATTACAATTCTTTCACTATATTTCGGTTATGAAAAAGTAAAAAGCAGTAGTAGCTGAATTTTTGTAGCATATATTAGATAGCAATAAAAGCTTAATTTTCTAATTATCAGCAATAGAATCAACAAATTTTGAAATTCATATAGCAAAATTTACAATGATTTGTGAAGAAAATTATGTTTTATTTGAAATTTGAATATATAAACTTGCTACTTTCGATAGTAAATTTATTCGATATCGAACACTATAGCATCTGCTTACAGAAAAAAAGGAAACTAATTGTATTAATCTATAAATTCATTTATTGTTTTCGAATAAAATTTTTCCTACATTATAAATATTGATGACGTAGTATTGATGAAGAAATATTTATTTATATATAAATTCGATTATTTTTAGAGAAATAATTACTTAAAACTAACTGTATTAAAATATTTTTAATTCTTTGTATGACATTAAAAATTAATAAGAATCCCATTCTCTTGCCTGAAAAGTTTTCGCAGTGTATAACGACTGCACGTTAATATTGCTTCTAAATAAATAAATTTTGTTAGTCAAGGTAGCATTACCTGAAGGGATTGTTGTGGTTTTCTAATGAAATAAAGAAAGAATTCTATGAATTTGTCGTTCCGTTTTAAGTTTCGTTTCGCAGCTTTCATTGAAAGATATTCCGGTTATTCCCTTTAAAATTGACAGATGAAATGAGTGAAATACCTGTTACTACTAAACATCTAAAATTGAGCTTTGCAAAAGAAAAATTGATTCAATCAATCATAAAGAATGCAAATAAATTAAATAAATTAGAATTATTCAATTTAACAATTCAACTATATCCACTTGTGTGGTTTAATTAGTGTAAATGAAACCTGAATTTTTAACATAGATTGCACATTTGCTTTTCATAGTTAAATATCTGAACTTTAAAATTCCGGAAGAAATGTGTTTAGATTTAATCAATTAAATGATATATATATTGTAAATAAAATTAATTAAATTGTTTAATTTAGTAATTTTGATTCAATTTTGTTCATTCCTAACATTTAATTTATTAATTTTCATTTAAATATTGTACTTTCTGAGCCTTTTTTTTCCTTGTCCAATTGAAAATTCATATTTATTTCATATTAGAGCAAGTATTTATGTGTGTATTATACGTATATATATATGTGTGTTTGTGTGTGTGTGTGTGTGTGTCTAATATTTAGACACTATATAAAAAGAACGATTGGTATATTTGCTGGTTCGGCTGGAAAATTAGTTACACATAACTTCAATTAAATCTCTTAAGTATGATTTTATGTTCACAGTTACTCTCACAAAATATTTTAAACATTAAATTATTATATCACAAACGCCGAGTTATTTCAATAGCTTTACACCTGGTTTATTGCACACATAAGTCTTTTAAATTTAATCAAGTTCCAGAACATCAGAATGTTACTAAAATTCTTCCAACTGCCTATGTTCCTGTAATTTCATTTTAATACACCTCAAGTAATAAACTCAATCTTTCTTTCTTAGCTTCCAACAATGAGAAAAATAGTTAAGTATTTTATGGTTAATGTGTTTAAGTATTTGAGGACAAATGCTTAACAACATGACAATATGGTTAAGATTATGGACAAATATTAATAATAAAATATGTTTCGAACTTCCTTGCAGTAAATATTTAATGGAATTACTTTATTTCCTAATATTAGAAAATTTCATCAATTAAAAATGTAAAACTTATTTATAAAAACGCAAACTATTTACTTATTTTTGTCATAACAATTCCACCTATCCAAAAGGATAAGAAGTGCCTGAGAAGCAGAGGGAAAGATTTACAAATACTTACGTTATATACACTAGAGCATAATAATACATATGTAACTTGTAATACACACTGCAATACATAATACATTTGGAATCCAAAAAAATAATATTGCATAAGGCATATATATAACATGGAATCCAAAGAAATTAATGCATAACGAATATATGTAACATGGAATCCAAAGTAGATAATAATATATAATTCATTTATATTATCAAATTCCAAGAAGTCTAAAGAATACAATAATGCATATCTAACAGAAAATCCATAAAAATATAGAATTCAGACTAAAGAAATGCCGGACATTCTTTAAACTTTCAGAAAGCAGTTTCTAACAAAAATATATAATAACAAAATAAAAATATATAATATAACAATATATAAAATATATAATATAACAATATATAAATATATAATAACAACATATTTTAAAATAATTCATAAGCATTTCATAAAGGTACAAAGAAACAAAACTGATATGAAAAAATAGAAATGGAATTTAGAGTACTTATCTAAAAAAATAAAAAAATAAAATATGCTTATTCAAATTATATTTTAAGGGAAATAAATCACTGTAGCAACTTTAAATTTTATTACCTTAATTTCTTTTTTTAAATAATCAAACTCTTACTTTTCCAGCTACGTTGTTTTTTAGAAAGGGCAGCTATGTATAATAATAACTTGTTAGAATAGCAAAGCGCAGCCATCTTAAAATGAATGATGAGTTTACCGATGACAGAAAACAATTGTTCCGGTTGTCATGTTTTATTCCTTTCTAAATACAATCCATTCATATGTTGATCAGACTCGCTTGAAACAATGTTCTCTTCTTATGTTAGGGCGGAATTTAAAGTAGGTTTCGGAAAACACTTGAAAGTTCAGATGGTTATTCTACATCTGTATCTTTCATCTTTTCGCTTATTCTAATTCCATTTTATGACATGTGTTTGATTGCCTTTCACTCTTGTTTTCTACTTTTTCTGACGCCTGCTCTCGTTTACGAACAGGATATAACTTTCAGCAGATGATCTGAGAGGCCAACAGTAAACAAAATTTGTTGACGAAAAAGAAGAGACAGAAAATTGCAGCTGGAAACTTGACCGGAATTGAAAAACATGCACCTATTCAAATTGTCAATAAAAAATTTCAATGATAGTGTCAACACTGTGAAGCTTCATATCTTCTATCTGAATTTTCGCATATTTATTTGTTGTTTTAAATTTGCAAATTGGAGACAGATGTTCAAAATTGGAACCATTTCTTTTCACAAGTTGGAAATAAAATATCAAGTAATGTAATAAAAAATTAACTGGAGCACTGATATGAGCCCGCAATTTTAAATTTTTATATTTACAAACTAGCCCAACTGCTATCAACAAATTCATGAAGTTTTCAGTGGTTTATAAATTCCAAATTCATCCACAGAATAGAAATTTTAAAGTTATTTCTTAGTTTTTTTATAATAACTTAGTAGAAGTTATATAATATTTTAGAACTTGTGTTTTAACTTAATTTACTTATTGATTTATAAAATAAATTAAAATTAGTACGTAATAAAAAAATCTGCATTAACCTTATGAATTCCGTATTAGTAGTTTTATATTTAACTTATTAGTATATTTTAAAATGGTTCTATAATTTTTTTAAATAACTGCAAATATTTCGTAATTGAACTGAAAATCTCTAAAGTATTACTTTTTTCTTTCATTTCAGACATTATTTATTCCCAAAAACTATCACTCAAATGTGACGACAATTCCGTATAGAATTCTGAATTCACTTTTGAATCATCGGGCGTTTATTGTAAAAAATATTTTTTCCTTTTCTTTCTAGATTTAAATGCTTTCTTTGAAAACATTCTATCTACTTAATCGAATTCTTCATTTAATTTTTTTTCTAGATAAACCAACTTGAAGAAAGAAGTTGAATGCAGAATATAAAAATAGGAATTATAAAGCTGGATTATAGACATGAAAGCTCTTATGTGAATGCCAGAATATGAATGCGAATGTTTTATGAGAATGCTTTAGTACAGCATTACTTTAACATGTCAACACATATTTGTATAGCATATTCAAAGATATCATGAGCCTCCTTAATTCATAAAACTGAGCTGAAACGAAGTATAAAGGAGAAGTGTATTTATAGTGTTTAGTTATAATTTTAAAACGAATTATTATTTTTTTATCGTATACGATTATACAAAGGAAAAAGTATTGTAATCGTCAAAAAATTTGTATCTACTGTAGATCTAAATAATACTAAAGATTACATATTTAAATTCATCTATCTATCTTTTTCTTTTATCATTTCATTCATATATCATTCAAATATACAGATTGTTAAATATCGGATGGAATTGGTTCAGGTTAAAACTGTTATTTCAAATTTCCTCCATTTAGTTTGCTCCGACTTTAAACAATCTTATTCAGGTATACTCAGATGAATAGACAAAATAGACTTCAGATAGACGAATTTCGTATGATTTTGGGCAATTAACAGTTGTTTTTTTTTAAAAAAAAGAATACATTTCAAATTTAACTTTATTGCATTTTTGAATTATTGTGTTCATAAATAAATATATTTACAAAAAAATCATAATCAAATCGATCTGAAACGCAAAAATTCATCTAAAATTTAGAGGTCAAAATTTTCGATTCCCTAACGATATTTTCCATTCGTATACTTAGCCCATCAAAAAGCAAAAACGACCATTTATGATAAGCACTCTATTTTATAAAGCATTTCAAACTTTCAGGAAAGAAGAAGAAAATTATAATTCAAATTCAACAGCCTCCCAAGACAAAATACGCGATCGGAAAAGACGTGTCTGAAATGAAAACATTTATTTTCATTTTAAATTCTCATGAGACAAAAATGCTTTCTTCCGGCGAAAACATTCCACCTGCCTTGTTAGAAACCGTCTTTTAAATATGTATTGCTAAATAAACCATTCCAAACAAAGAATTCGAATAAAAAATGTGTATAATTATTTCTTGATTAATCATGACCTCTTCTTATATAATAGATTCATTTGCATTGCTTTCATTTTTGGTCCCAGGGGTTGAAAAAAGAAACCGTAAGTTTAAATAAATAAAGAATGAAAGCGTAATTTTTGTTTATAAAAATGATCTCTGATTTCAAGCAATTATTACTTTAAAATCTTAAAACGTTATAACCGTTAAAGAGTATGTGTATGTGATGAATAATGCAAAGAAGATTAAAAAATCAATGCTCTGTGGAATTCGTTTTTTTTTTCAATGTTTATATTGTAGCACTTTAATTAGAAAGTTCATTCATCCATTTTTTTAGTTGATTCTTATTCTGAAAACGATATTTTTGTTTTGTTTACAGTGGATGAGTTTCTAGAGGGAAAAGCAGAGGAGAATGCATATTTCGATGGATGCATCAACAGCTTTGATGTCAATATTTTAAACAGGTATTGTGTTTTTAAAAACTCATTTAGATGCTTGACCGAGCGATATCATTTCAGACATTGAACGTTTGAAATGGAAGAAATGAAATAATTAATTGTATTTTATTCTGTTTAAATTATTTGTTTATTTAGATTTTTCATTTCCTTCTTCTGAAATGAATATAAAAATGTATGATCTAAACAATTCGAATTTTTGAAGAAATGTTACATTTCGTGCTTACACTAAAACTGGTGCATAAATGCCTTTATAGATTATGGCATAGAATTCATGAGAGTACAAAATAATGTATTTTATCCTCTTGACAGTGCTATTATATACAGCATTCATTATATAGACGAATGCTTTAACAACGAAATGTTTCTTGCAATCGGATTGGTTCTGGATTTGTTCCTAATGTTCCTTTCTCAATGCAAAAAAATAAATATAGGGCTCTTTTCGAGAAAAGCCATCCAATAAGACAACTTACCTCTATATATTGGACCTAAACATGATCTCTACCACAAGTTCTACCCTAAACGTTCCCATTTATTCTGTATGCTTGAATCATCAATTATCTTGAGACGTGAATACATAATATGAGAAAGGGATAGAGAATCATTTAGTTCTATATAAGTGCGATCATATGAGATTGAGATCGTCCCTAAAGTTGTCCAATAAAGCAAATTACCTCTACAATGGATCTGGGTTTGAATTTTTTTTCCGGGGGGGGGGGGGGATTAATTCCTTTTATGGCACAAGAGCCATAATTGTGACTATGCTGCGGATATGAGTCCAACTTCTGCCTCTTTTTTTATCCTAAGTGCTTCTGTTGTTTTGGTTATCAGAAAATGGTATTCTTCCCACTATCATGTATCCCTGAATTATAAATCATCATGAGACATGTGCACTTGATAGAAGGAAAGGACAGGGAATCAATTGATTGGATATAAACAAGACCAAGGGGTCTGGAATCCTCCGTAAGGTCTTTCTAGTAGGCAAATTACCTCTATATATTAGACCTGAATCGGATTTCTACACTGGTACAATCTGAATGCTTTTGATGTTTCGGCCATCAGAAAATGACTCTCTAAATACTATTATGTATCCTTGAAATCATCAATCAGAATGAGACAAAGGTACATGATAGAAGAAAGGAAAAGGGGATAAATTGCTTAAATATAAGACGAAATGAGATTGGAATCACTCCTAAAGCCATTCAAGGAGTCAAATTACTTTTGTATATTGGACCTGAGACAGACTTTTATCTCTGGTGCACTCTAAATGCCTTTGGTTATTTCGGCCATCAGAAAATGCCTTTCTAAATACTATCACATACCCTTGAATCATGAATCATCATGAGCCAAAGCAACATGATAGAAGGTGGATTGGAAATTATTTGGTTTATATAGTTAAGATCAATTGGTATTGGAATTACTCCTAAAATCGTTCAAGTACTTTTTTATATTGGACCTGAGTAGATTTCTACCTCTAGTGGACTCTAAATGGTTTTGGTTGTTTTGGCTATCAGAAAGTGTATATATTATCATATATCCTTGAATTATGAATCATCATGAGACATTGGCACATGATAGGAGGAAAGGGTAGGTCATTAATTAGTTGAATATAAATAAGATCGAGTGAGATTGAAATCATCTAATCAAAACTGAATTAAGTGTATCTGATTCCGGTAGAAAAAGATTTTGACAAACATAAAATCGCTTTTTTTTATTGTACTATTAATTACAAAAAAGTCATGTTCACAAAGCTTTTATAATATGTTCGTTGCCTTACATATTGAATGAATATATTATAGCCACCTTAAATTACTTTATTTTTTGTTACCTGATATTACACTGGTGTGCAAAACTTAAGCAACAGGTATGTTTTTTGCCATAACTTCACGAGAAATCATCTGAGAGACATGAAATTCAGAAATGAGATACAACATTTTTTTCTGAAAGAATGACGAAAGCATAGTTGCGCAGAAATGAATACAATGCATACAGTATGGAATCAAACAAAAAAAAGGCTTTATTGAACTCATAGTATCGTTACACATGATTGTCTGTCCAAGAGGAAGAACAGCAAGCAGATGTTCCTTAGTATGGGATATGCCCTCCCCTTACTGCAATGGTTGCTTCGCACCGTCCACCCATACTCAGCACCAGATTGTCCAACAGTTCTTGAGGTAAGAGTGCCCATTCCTCAATCAGCATCTGTTTAAGATGTCGGGTGTTCCCAGGAGGATGTAATCATGCCGCAAGGCGTTTCCCCAAAGCATCCCACACATGTTCTATCGGATTTAAATCAGGGGAGCACGCCGGCCAATCCATTTGAGTGATATCTTCACTTTCCAGGAGCTTTTCAACAGCACGAGTCCTGTGTGCCTGTGCATTGTCATCCATAAAAACGAAGTCTGATCCAATTGCACCTCAGAACAGACGCACATGGGGAAGGATCACCTCCTAACAATAGCGATCTCCAGTTACAGAACCTCTGTCGAAAAGTGGAGCTCAGTCCGCCCGTTCATCATAATGCCTCCCCAGACGACAACTCCAGGACCACCGAAACGACCTCATTCCGTGATGTTACGGGGATAAAACCGTGTCCCGACCTCTCTCCAAATCAACTGGCGTTGGGAATCGCTTGTGGCACTAAAACGACTCTCATCTGTAAAGAGAACACGACTCCATTGATGAGATGTCCAGTTTTTGTGCTCCCTGCACCACTCTAAACGGTGCCGCCGGTGGGAAACTGTCAAAGGAATGCAGCGTTCATTACGGCGGGCGAATAGGTCACCTTTGTGAAGGCGTCTGGACACAGTAAAACGCGACACTTGTCGCCCCGTTGCTGCACACAGTTGCTGAGCAATGGCGCTTGCTCACTGGTTTCGGGTTCTTTTCGCCTGCAGGACGATATATCGGTCATCCACTGCAGTTCTTTTCCTGGGGCGGCCACCACCAACCTTTCTCACAGCTGTACCTGTGGTTTGGAAGGCTTTCCAAGCGCGCGAAACGGCACTTTTGTTGATTCCGAACTCTTCAGCTACACTGATCACACAACACCTCTCCTCCAGCTTTCCGATCTTTCTTCCACATGTGAAATCGTCCAGGTGATTTCTGCTAGCCATATTTCACGAATTAACTCACGTGCACTTGCAGCGAATGCCTTTAATTGCGTTTTCGTCCTTCCTTTTATTGTAGTGTTGAGCTGCGCGCGCCTTCCGCACGTGTTTTGCGTACGCTCACGTCGCCTGTGACGTTTTGTTCCTAATATTTGCATACGCATGACCTTTCTCTTGAATTACGTGTTCATTGTACTGATCGCAAGAACTCCTTTTCTGCAATTTAATGGCTATCTGCTTAAAATTTGCATTGTTGCTTAAGTTTTCGACACCAGTGTATAAAAGGTAAGTAAGGCAAAAATTTGATATATTTATAGCATTATGTACAGTTGCATAACAAATGGAATTTCTTTTAATAAAAATCTATGCCTATTTTTACAAGTGCGTGTTTATATCTGCATTCTTCAGATAAATCTATCGATTATATGACTATAAAATATGAAGCACCGGAAGTAGTAACTGTGACTGAATGCTCCAGATAATGCAAAATTTTTTTCGAAATAATAATTTTCGAAGATATGAACATCGGTTTCCATAACCAGGTCATAGCGATTACTTTTCTGGTGACGGTCAACACATTCACTGCTTAGATGCACGCCTGGTATACGATTTATTTATCTAATTAGAAGACCATTTCTTTTTTTTAATTTCTCAATTAAAATAGAGATGAAGTTATTAAGTAGACAATCAGTGTGAAATATTCCTACTCACGTGAAGACAATAATTTAGAAACACATCGACTATGACTCTATAGAATGAAATTTTGTATAGGATCTATATACCAAACTAACGGGATGTATCAAATTTCGGAAGCAATCAGCAATCGAAACTGTAAACTGTAACCACAAACCACAAAAGTCTATTCTGTGCTTTCCTCCCCCCTCGGAAGATTCAAACAAATAACCGGAACACAGAGTGATAGTATTAGCAGAAACTATTGTTGATTTCTAAGAGTCATCACCGGCGAAGGTACAATCCCTCCCGTAGGAGTCACTTGTCATCGGTAGGAAGTAACCAACCTCCAAGCCGTTTTCGTAAACACCAGGGTAACATGAACCAGCCACCATGTCAGATTCTTCTGGTCTCTTTTTTTCAGATTCTCCCCAGCGGATATGATGAGAAATTAAATGTAATTTGTGCCTTTTTGAGTAAATATACATAATCACTCCTATCCAGCTTACGGTCGTTAGTATTAAAAAAGTAGTAAGCTGGTGAAACAAAACAAAAAGCTATTAATTGCTGATCTATAAATCATTTTGGTTGAAAGTGTCACCTAACAAGTGAAATGCAAAACATTTTAAATTCGATCATTTTTAAAAAAATTTCCATAAGAAAGTTTTTGTATTAATTGAGATTTAATCATTTCAATTTCAAAATAAAATTCAAATTTTAAATGAGAAAATTAAGAAAATGCTGAGCACAATAAATAGAACGGCTATGAAAAAAAAATTAGTTTAAAATTATTTTTTCAGAAGAATTTAACATCACTTTGGTGTTACATGTCCGTGAAAAATTGAATTTAAAATTATATTTCAGAAAAACTAATCAACATTACTTTTTATTAGTATTTTGCTGAAAACAAGCAATCTAAACTACTAAATTTCCACATAATCAATCATCAACCCCAGAAAACTATCTGGTCGCCAAAGTCGGCTAGTTCATAATATATGTAAAAAGTGCATTAAGGAATTAAATAATGTTTAGATCTCTATATAAAGGCGATTAAATCTCTGCCTCCCAATCTATGGACCTTTAAAAATCATGTAACAAAAATTTTAAATATTCAAACATTATCTTTAAATGAATTAATTACGCATTTAATTAATCGCTTTATATACTGTTTCAATCCGATTATGCATTCACTATAATGTTTTATATATTTATTGCTGCGCACAATAGAGTGAATAAAAAAAATTAATATCTGGCAGAAATTCTATACCAAGCGACGAGATGAAAATTATTCCTCAAATCTATATCTATATCTGTACTTATAATAAAGCTCAATGCGTGCGTGTGTGTGTGTGTGTGTGTGTGTGTGTGTGTGTGTGTGTGTGTGTGTGTTGGCGTTCTACAGTCCAGACCATTCACCCTACAGCTACTAAATTTGGCACGTGTATACCTTGGAGGCCTTGGCTCCGGGGGGTTATTTTTTTGAATTTTTAATTCGAATTTTATTTATTTAAAAATTAAGCAAAATTTTGGCGTGTTTCTGCTATAACTTCCGAAAATATTACCGCACAAAAAATATATTTACATGAAGTTAAAGATCAAAAATTTATCTTTTAAATGATACCAATGTTTTAACCTTAAAATTAAATTTCTATTTTTAATGAATTTTTAAATAAATATTTTAACTATATTTTTCAACCAATTTTTTCGTACAAAATAAAAAGAAAATTTAAGCTGCACGAGCACGTTTCGCATTCAATGGGAAAAAATTAGCTTTTTTCAAAGTGTTGCCATCACATTGATTAAAGCTCCAACTAAAAATAATCTTTTTGGAAATGAAATCTGCAAAAATATAATTTTCAGCACGTGTCTGTAGGAAATGAAACAAATATGAAATATTATTTTTTCTAAAAATTAAATTCAAGAAAAAATATTTTATGATATTTTACACTCTCTATATTATTAATCCAATAAATCAGTTTTATTTTAAGGCAAGTTTTGTTTAATATGATCAGGATATCCATTCAAATCAGGGCCACACAGCTAATTTGTAAACCTTTAGTAAGACACAGATCTGCTAAAATGGTCTAAATAGAAAATAATTATATTTTATGTAACTTGTTTCAATAAATGCTCTAATAAATAACGAATTTTCTATTTTACATAAAGCTTCTGCTGTGGAAATCACGAATAACAAAATGTTCTTGAAACACTAATATTTTAAATAAAAAGAGTTAATTTCCAATTAACTAAATCAATCATTTAAACTGATAAAAAGGATAATTTTAGATTTTTCATCGATTTCAAATAAAATACGCCAATCAGCGCGCATGTTTCTCAAGATTAATTGGCCTAAGATTCTGAAAATGTTGAGTTTTTCTAAATTTTTAACATTCAAAACTTCATAAATAAGTCTTAGTTGATCGTGGAAAATAGAAACATTCATTCATTTATTTAATATTTGGTGTGTCCAGAATATTTCTCAGAATATGATACCTTATTGCATTAAATTTAGATTTCATAATCTTTTAAATATATTTATAGGCCGGAACAAAATACTATTATTGATTTCATTTCAATCCTTTTGAAATCAAAACTAAAAACTGAATTTTATGCTGAATCTGAGAAAGTTTTGTTCAATTATTGCTTGAGATATTACATAAATTATGAAAAATATTTTGTAGTTCACATAAGACTTAAATACCGAGCGATTCTGTTTGCAATACTCATATTCAATAATAATAATAATAAATAAATAAATAACAATAAAGATGATAAATAAAATAAAACGCTTGGTTTTATTAAAAAATATCTTTATATTAATTGCAATTTCATCAATTCCTACTTTAAATTAAAGATGAAGTTTCACCGGAAATGACAACAAATTAGCAAAATATATATTTAGTAAATTGAAATAAACGATCTAAACAACAGTATAAGTTTAGTATGACTATCAAAATTTGAAGATTAAAAATGTTTTGTTTGAGAATCTATTAAGAGACCAGTTACTTAAAATATTTAATTGAAAATTGTAGCGAGCGGTAATACTGGCGGACCGGCTAGTCGCCAAAGGCGGCTAGTAATAAATAAAATGCTTAAACATAAATTGATTCTCTGACGTTCTCCTACGCAGTTATGCTCAGTGCATTTTTATTCTTTTATAAACTCTTTACCAAATCTCCTCCAGTCACTCAGTCTTTTAACAAATTTGCGATCAATAAATTCCGCTTACAGCATTTATTCAGTGTCTGAAATCGCTTCCACTTTTACTCAAGTTATTCCGATAAAAAAAAAATCCCACAGTAATGAAGTAAAAATTTTTAACCATATTGTCGAATATTTTGTTTCTTGAAACAATGGCTATACCGTGATTAATTAAAATGCTTGAACTCTAATAATGCCGCTACACTAATTAAAAGGTAAAAATCGAAAAAGCAATGGAGCAAGACAAAAAGAAAAAGAAGTTAAAAGATAAGAAATAGAAAAAGAGAGAAAGAAAGGAAAAAAAAAAAAAAAAAACGGAGAAAAGGTTTTTTTTTAATGCAGTTCTCTATCCTGTTGAAGAAATAAACTAACTTCGGTTAGGGTTGCTGTTTCTGTAAAGTCGCCAAATCAAAGTTCGCCAAGGCCCAATGGGAGATAGTCGGTCAAGTTAAGTTGTGGTTGATCGGGATTCGGGTTATTGATTGATATGGATTATTTTGCGAAGTAATTTTACGCTGAGATAATTCGGAATCAATACTTATGTGCTCGAATATAAGTTTGTATCACTTCACGCTTAGTGGCAAATATAATCGTAAATAACATTATCGTTTGCAAATATTAAAAAAAAGAAAGTCGATGAAACATGTTTTGTTTAAAAATCAAAATCCATTCAGCAAACATAAAAAAGTTGATTACGTTTCTAATATAAGAAGAAAGATATGCTTAGAATATTTTGCTGAAACATTTTTTTATTAGTTATTGATTTATTTGTATTATTTTATTTGTGCGCGCTTTTTTTTTTTCCGTGATATTTTTTTTTTGAGGACGATGATGATATGCATTTTATTTATTTATTTATTTTGTCTATAAAAAACGAAATTTTATCAGATTTATTGTAATATTTAATTTTTTAGCAGATTTTTTTAGGTTTTTTCATTGAAATCAATTTAAATATTCGTGAAAATTCACTACAGTAACTGATACCAAAATGATTCCGTACCATTTATCAAATTTAATCAATAACGTTGTAATTGTGAAATTATGATTAAGTTTATATATTTTTTTATTTCCTTATATGGTTATTGTCATGGAAAAAGTTATCATTTCTCTGAATTCTCCATTTAATTTTACCATGATAAAATTAATAAATTTTCTGATTTCTTCATTTGGTTTGACATAGGAAAATTAGTAAATTCTCTGATTTTTTCATATGATTTTTTTTTTCTTTTTAGCTATTAACAATATTTTTAAACCCTTTCATTTAACTTCACTTATGTGATGCAAATAAATAACTTTGATATTTTGTAATCGATTTTTCGCTCATTTCCTGATATACAAAAAGATACAAATTTCGTACCTCTGTGTATTTTCGATAGCATTGTACTATTTTATTTTACACTTTGACTAACCCTTAGTTAAATTAAATTTTGTTTCAGTACTAGTGGCGCCATCTGGAATTCGGACTCAAAAACAATAAATTCCAGAATAAAAAGTAGGAAATGTTTTAAAATCTTGTAATTTAGATTATTTATAAAAGAGTCTTCTCCGAAATGCTTTTTTTAAATTAAATTTATTGATGTTGTACATCAACAAATTATCTGGGAAATGAAAAGTTTATGGCTTGTTCAACAATTAGATACCACGATAGAAATCTAATCTAATCATTCTGAATGGTAAGCAGAAATTTACAGATTATAATGAATTGCCGAGGTTTGAGTTTCTTCCTTATACATTAACTTATCAGACTATCGATAACCCAGCAGATATGAGATCAAAGATGAAAGGTCTATGAAAGCGCTGAAATAATAGCTGCCAGTAAGTGAAGAACTGTTTTAATTTCAGAATATATTAAACTATTTTAATACACAAATTATTACGAGATAAATTAATCAATGATATAGAAATATACACAACTTATATATTTAAAAGCACTGTCAAAGCCAAAGAACCAATCCCAACCACTGGACCAATTACAGGTATTTTTATTTCATGTAGAAATTTATAATCCCCAAATATGTCATCAATTTTCACCTCCCTTTCCCGTCTCTCTAGTTCCGAGAGATCTCAAAATTCAACTATGGCGAAGCCTCTAGCCTAATAACAGCAGCTATTTCACCAATTAATTTTGCAAATGTACATAATCAAACAGAATGCTCTATGTTTATCTTGCAAGTATAATTTAAAATAATACTTTCTTTTGTTATGATAAAATGCAGCTCATGAAATTTGTTTCGCATAATTAAATTAATAATTTTAAATGATGGGAAGACATAATATAACATAACACTATCCTGTATTTCTACTGCCTATAACATCGAGGATAACTAACCAAATGGATGGGTTCAAGATGAGAAAAAAAATCCCACCAAATCTCACATGGTTCCCGAAAGTAAGCCACATTGGTACCACATTCTGAACTACTTTACTTAATTCTTTTAATAAAATTAGAAAAAAAAGGGGGGGTAAATGTTATTGGCGGGTAGATGTTGAACATAAAGAGAAATATTAAAGTCTGCATTTTCTGAGATCATGAGCCATGTGTAAAGTGATTAAAGATTACAATTAAAGAATATAACTGAAGTAATGATTATTGGTAAAGATGGATGCAGCCTCGTAACAAGTCTTGAAGCTATTAACTATTGTATTTGAAGTGATAGGAGAAATTATAAACCAAAGACAATATTTTGATTTAGGACTATATAAGAACTATACAAACAAGGATATCTGCTGGGTGCATGTTCTGTGATAATGATAAGAATCTTGGTTACACTGTAATTTCAATATACTGGCACCGATATTACAACTAATGATATCTGTGGGATGATTGCCCTGTCTTGTTTACACCATAGAGAAAAACCGAAGAAATTGAAATATACTCGCACCCATATTACTATGTAAGAGGTAACTGTTAGTTAGTCTAAATATGATAACTTCATGGGTTTAATGGGAGGCATTGTCTAGGTGCCTATTTCTTGTTCTTTTGGTGTATTCTCGCTCAATTCTGAATCCTGCGTTATAATTTTTTTGTTTGTTTTTAACTAAAAAGTGCTTAATTAGTTTATTGTGCCGGATAATGCTCTGACGAGTTACAAATTGAAGAATATAATTGCAGAAATGATCACTGGTAAAAACAGATGCAGGTTTACAGCGAGATTGAGTCTATTAACTATCGTGGTTGAAACATAAGTTAAAATTCATAGACACTATTTTGAATGAGAACAGTAGGAGACCATACAATCAAAGATATCTGCGGAATGCTTGTCCTGTAATAATGATAAGAATCGTGGTTACACTTTACTGGGACACTGAAGAAATTACAATATACTCGCACAAATATATGCAAGGAAATGAAGAATAATTATATAAGAGGTAATTTTTCGTTAGTATAAATGGGATCATTTCATGGGTTTAATGGGATGCACTGTCTTGACACCTGTTGCTTGTTCACTTGGTCTATTTTTGCTCAGTTGTCTGAGTCCTGGGTAATAATTTTTTAAACTGAAAAGTGCGTAATAGCTGGATGTGCCGGATATTGCTACTGTTGTGCCTGACATTGAATTTAAACTCATTTTGATGTGTGACAACTGATGACTATTTTGAATGTTCGCAACAAGATTTAATGCAATTAATAATGATAAGAAACTTGATTGCTCTGTGGAGAAAACTGAAAAAAATTACAATGTACTCAACCCTCCGGTATACAAAGAGATGAAAAATAATTAAATAAGAGATTATTGTTCGTTAATCTAAATATGGTCATCTCCTGGGTTTAATTAGTGACACTGTCTTGATGTTTATTGCTTCTTCAGTTGGTCTATTCTTGCTCAGGTGGCTCGGTCCTGGGGTATAATTTTCTGCTTTTAATTAGAAAGTGCGCAATTATTTGATTGTGCTGGCTATGTCGAGTGATTCATTTTCATGCATGATAGCTGATGATTTTGATCTTAGTTATCCAGTGAGTTGGAAAGCGTCTTGATAGTTATGGGTATGATGAGAAAGGGTTCCATGATACTTTTCCATACCATTATTGCTCTGCCTTTTTAATGATTAATGTTGAAATAGAGATTCTTGTTTCTGGAGTCTCTATGTGCCGTGACAGAATTAACAAGCATTCAGAGATACAGAGTGTATAGGAACTCCTCTCTTTCCGTAGTTAGCTGGTCGCCAGAAACGATTAATAGATATTACAATTATGCAATTCAAAATCTACCTTTTTAAATCGCACCAAAGTCATTGAAATCGACATTCAAAGACTTTTCTCTTTGAAATTCCCCCCTTCTCAAAGCATTGTATAAAAAGTGCCGGATTGGTGCAGTGTCTGATTGCTTTAAATCTACTTCAGTCCCTATTTAGATGGAGAATAATTTATGTTTAAAAAAAGGAAACGACCATTTACACTGATAATGTAATTAATGATGAATTATTTACAAATAAAGTGCGAACCTTTGCATAGTCTACTGAAAGTTCAGATCTTCATATTGTGTCCCTCTTCATTTATTCTCATAAAAAAGAAGAGTGCTTTATATATATCTTGTATGGATGTCAGGTTAATGAAAACATATTTTGGAGGTAAGCCTGGCGAAAAAAGTAAATTTTTTGGAAATAACAAGAATTTTGCATTATTTTTTTCTATTAGAAACCGAGATCTGGAGAATCATCTGGAAAAATCCATGCCTGTAAGAAAGCCCACATAAATGCGAGAAGCTGAACTGAATAGGTCATATGACTTCTCTTTGTGGAATTGTGTTACAGAAGAGCTCTAGCTCTGAGCAGACAGCTAGCAGACTAGAATAAACAGACAATATTCTTTATTATTAGTTGAGATGTAAATTTTCTTTACGATTGTCTTCAATCGTTTTCTTCCTTCCTCATCTCTGCTTGGGACGACATGGTTTAATAACTATAAATAGCTACTTCGACCAGCTACTAAGGTACATTGACAAATCTGATTGATTGACCGCCACTGTAGCAACACTGGTGGAACTATGGTTGTGTCCTAAGGACCATCATCGATAACGATACAACCTTTCCCGTGGGAACCACGTCTCGTCTTCCTTGGTAGGTAGCCGACTCCCACCATTTATGTACCCACCTGGGTGGTGGAAACCAACCACCATATTGGAAGGATCTCGACCTGTTTCTGAGGTGACCCCGGAAGGAGAGAAGTATCTAATAAGACAACTCATTCGCTATAAAGTCTGTCATTACTTTGCGATGTTAACCACATTCTAATATATTTCTTTAATACTAGAAACTCTAATACATTCAATCTAGAAAATAAAAGATTAATGCTCTGAGAACGTTTAGTTCTTTCGTTACAAATTAATGTAAATGGATTACGGATAGTTTTAAAATAATTTTCATGACCTACTTCTTTATAACCTGCAATGCTTTACTTCATGCGTAGACATCAATCCCAAATTAAAAGATTATGAAAAGAAACTCTTTGTATATTGTGAGGAAAAAATCCCTCCGGTGTGCATGGTGAAATATCCAAAAAGAATGGTATCAGTTAACATTGCTTTATTCTACAAGAATACACGGAAACAAAACAATGTCGCAGTGTACAGAAGAAAACCACTTGAACTAACAACAATACTCAAACAACAAATATGAATTAAATACTACAACAGCACAAAGTGTTCAAGGAGAGCTCGATGGAAATCACCTCTCCAAAGATCAACTTCACGCAACTATTTACTACTGAATCCATCTCGTTTTTGTGCTCCCGCTTTTTATAACTTACATGACGGGTCATCAAATGTTCAAAAGCAAACGAAGAAAGCGAGGACTAACTATGTCATAGCCAAGATTCTTGACTATTCCTCCTTTTTCTTTGTCGCCAAATTCTTCACCAAACGATAGCCAGGTTTATCACGAAGGCCGATGGATATTGCCTGGCATCTATTTAGCATTCATTGCAATTATATCTTAAGATACAAAAAAAAATGGGAGAATATCATCCAATTCTAAATCCTTGGCTGATCTAAAACAGTGTTTAGACTATTTTAGAAAATTTAAACAATGGCCTCGAGGATGATCCGACAATCAATGCATAGGGCTTCATTAAAATCTCTGTTAATCGGTGTACAATGATGAATTTGTACACAGATATAACTTTTTTTGCGCAGAATATTGTTATAACAAGAAAGTTGATTTGGTCTAAAAGGTTGTTTGTCTCTTTTTGAGGATTGTATAAAACTTTTTCAAATAGAATTTTCTATATCATTTGAAACATTTTCTAATCATAACATTTAAGTATTTCTAACAATTTAGATCGAAGAATTTCTGTATTACTGAATTTCCTCCACTTGTTGCAGCGTAGAAGCTTGGAAAGAATTCTGAATCAGGCATTGTCCTCGTTACTGGACCACGGTAACAAGTTACGATATTCGTTCCAAAATATCCATCGTTTTGCTTTAAAATGGGACGTACATATAACTAAACTTAACTATATGTTTTGAAATTTGCAAGTGGGTCAAGATTAAAATTAATGCCTTAAATAAGTAATGTTTTTTACACAGAAAATTTACAATTAGAATAAAATTTTATGTATATTATGTTAGAATCTTGCTGAAAGAAATCTACTCGGAAAAGCATGAATTCAGACCACGCCCCATTCAGAATTTTTCATAAGTGTTTTTGTAAATAGTAACAAGCCAAATTAGGCAGAGCCTAGGCTACGCCGAAGGCTGCGAGAACGCCGAAGCCAGTTAGTTATCTTGCTGAAAAACCAATTTACTAAAAATCTCATTTCATAAAGTACCATCTAAATACACCACTGATTGTAAAGTATATTATCATGCATTTATTGCATAATAATTTCATCAAAAATTAGCGTCGTATGTCCCTTTGTCATATGTCCCCTTGTGGAGATAAATACCTTTAACTCATAAATAGTGATTTTCTATCAGTGCAATACAGTTTTCAAAAATGGTCCTCTCAATATACATTAAAATATATATATATATATAGTATTGACAAACATAAAAACATTCTTTATCATAAAAATTATATGCTTTAAAAAACTTTTCGTAGAAATGTTGCGTATAAATAATTATGTCCTTTACAATGAAACTTTAGAACTAAATTCCGAGGAATAGCGATTCTATGCCAATTGTGGCAACCTTCTTCGACTTTAGATGCGGCAGATTCTATCCCTCCCCGTTCTCACCTAGTTACTCATATGCTATTCGAGCGAGAAATACCTACCCCAAGCTTTGAGGGGTCTTGTAATTGATGCTTTTATATATTTTTAGATCCTCTAAAGGCAAGTTTTCGAATGGGATTGTCAACAAATATAATAAATGTTTTGATTGATTGATTTAATTACTAAGCTCTTGCCTGATTTAGATTTATTAGCATAAATGGATAAAGAGAGATGCTCCTTTCTATTTTTTTTCGCGTTATTTATTCTTTGTTTAAAAAGCATCAATTATGTATAAATTAAAAAAACAGTTTATTGCATAAATAATAAAAAAAAGGAATGAAACTAATTAAAGAGGATAAGAATTCAAAGAAAAATTATCTATGTAATTACTAACATCATTTTAAAATTAATAATTAAAAATTACTTTTATTTATGCTTAAAATTATATTTGAAATCTATAAGACAAATTTTTTTCCCTATATATTGAAGATAAAAAGCCTTTTCCTTCATATCTACATTTACATTTTCTTACAATCAATACGGTTAGAATAACAAACAAACGGGTTAGAACTTCCCATAACTTTCTCGCGTACTTTGTAATAAAAATGCTATTCCAGAGAACATCTTATATGTATTCACATACAATAATAACGAAATATTAATCTTTGGCGTGATTTCAGCATTTTTACAGAATCTTTTGTGCCATCCTTGGCGAGTTATTTGGTAATTAGTATCCAAAAGTTGAATTCGTGTTTAATTGCGTTTTTCTCAACCTATTGAAACAAAAATTTGACACAAAATTATACTTGTAGTTACAAAAGCCCTTAAAAGATTTGATATATTTAAGTCAATGAGTTTTTGGGTATCGCGTTTATATGTTTCTGAAAGTATAGACCGACAGATGATCAAGCACTTCTTGGATCCATCCAGCACAAGACTTGAAAGGCATTTATACTATAGATGTTAAGTCTGTGAACCTAATTCTATTTATCTAGCTCTCTTAGTTTTGTAGCGTGCTAATTTATATTCTAACAGTCGATCAGAAAGACTTCCTCTGAATGGATTTTATTCAAAATTTGACATAAATCTGCACATTTGGTGTAAAAGACATATACCAAATTTCAGTCGTCTAGTTCAAAGCGTTTTTGTCACAGAAAAGCATTTTCCAAAAATATTTTTCTGCACTCAGGGAGGTTTAAAACGTGGAGATTCTCAAAATCTCGAATTCAAATTTATGATGATTAAAATATTTTCTATATATTTCGTGTATGAAAAAGTAAAAATTAATAAGGTTTCTTTCCTTCAAAAAAATTGATGAAGTTTTTCTAAATGCTATAGATAATTTTACTTTCCTAAACATATATGTATGTATGTAAGCATATAATTCTTAAAAGTAGAAAGCAGATTCGAAGACATAGAAGAGACATTTTGCATTTTTATATTCATTTTAATCCATCCCGGGAAGGCATAATATATTTACAAGAAAACGCGGACAAAACACGTCCGCCATAGCGCGACACAAGAGCAGAAGTCAAGAAGTGAGAGAAATAAATTATCCCCCGTCTTATATAACATGAGATTTCCGCCAAGTAGCGATTCAATACACGTGTTGACCTTGAGAAGGGTAACGGAGGGATCATTTTCACTCGACGCGTAGAACTGATGGCGCATCATTTTTACAAAACTTCAGTTCAATTAATTAGAAAGAAAAAGTATCGGCTGTCTTCGAACAGCGGGCTTGTCCATTGCAAATGCCATAAGTAACAATAACAGAAAGAAAAAGTGGAATGGGATCAGG
>JAPMOR010064754.1:34250-63156 GCA_026543865.1 Argiope aurantia | reverse complement strand
TTTAAAGATACTTATTTTTCCCTTTCATAAATCGACACTCGTCAAAGAAATCCCTATCAGAATTTTTATAGCATAAAATCAGTGAGGGAAAAAAGTTTGGTTTATTTTTTCCTCTTGTGTCGCACTATAGACAGATATATCTCTAACCACATTTTCTTGTACATACTATGCCTCCCGGGATGAAATAAATCGAGTTTAAAAACTGAAAAATGGCTTCTCTCTTCGAGCACGAATCTGCTAAAAAAATGCTTTACATACATATATTTTAATTTAACTTAAATCCTAGTTAATCTCCTAAATGTTTATCTGAAGTTATCGAAGTAACTTCATTCTAAAATTTTATCTTAATTTCCTGATCCAAATCCAACTTTTTTATTAATTATTAACACGCGCTCTAATAAGTTGCTGAGTTTGGATTTCCTACAATCGAAGCTTCCTTCAGCGAAGGGATAAAATTTCCTAACACCTACGGCATAATTTCAAAGATACCTAAGATTTCCTTTCTAAGTCAACATGTGTCAAAGAAATCCCTGAAAGGTCCATTTAGTAGAAACAATTAGGGAAAAAATTTCACAATTCGTGCTTATGCCCCGCTGTAAATACTTAATAACTTAATACCAATAAACAATCATTCCATGAATGCATTTTTTTTAATTAAACACCTACTTCATTGCACTTAAATCTATTAAAACAGAAAATATGTCCGTTTAGACGGGCTTTTATATTCTTTTATAGCAGAGATTCTCAACCTATGGGCCGTTCCCCCCTAGGGGCACGCGAGCACACTAGGGGGGGGGGCGCGAGAATATTCAAGAGAAAATATTATTTTAAAAAATTGATTAATTGACTGAAAGGAAAGCACACATACACATAGAAAACAAAATACATTTCGACATATTTAATAACTTATTAAAGTAAAACAACTTACTAAATCAAAACTTACTTAATCAAAACATACTAAATTAAAAACAAATTTAATAATTATCAGTGTTTTTCTTGGACTTGCCTTGCAAAGCAAAGTTTTTCGAAGGAAGGCTTAGTATTAGAAATAGCCCCTCTCCGTTCTGTTTCTATATTTTGTCTTCAAAGAAGCCACAGCAGAAAATCCAGGTTCACGAAAATTGGATGTTGAAAATGGTAATAGAATGTGAAATGCCCTTGTTTTTAGTGCAGAAAAATCATCCTTACTCCTGTCCAAAATTGTCTTTTAGTTTTGTCACTTATTGTGAAATCTATGAATTTTTCTTCCTCATCCATTGAGAGTCCTTCGAAAGTCTTATAAAATTGATCCCCAACCCACGCGTAACTTGCTATCAGTTTGTCGTCAGCAAGAAAACTTTCGAAAATTCTTTACCAGCATGGCTAAAAGATTTTCAATGGTTACCAAACAACTTTTACATGTTCTTCTTCAGCCTTGTAAGTTTTAGTACAATCATCCACATTTGCAAACATTGTTAGGCTTTTACTTTAAATTTCTGCTCCACAATTCCAATTTTCTACAAAAATCATTAACTTTGTCACTCGTATCCAACATAAAGTGGGTAAAAAAAAGTTTCCGTAAATAGCTATGACTGTTAATAAAAGTTTTATTTTTGGCACAAAATATTTTGTTCTGAAAATGAAAATTTTAAAATTGGGTTAACACAATATCATTTATTATTTATAAATATTATAAAGGAAAACTATGACGAAAATTAAATATTTAAATTGAAAGAATAATAAAAAAAAATGCCATTGATAAGGAACAAAAAAGTTTCCGTACGGTATTTATATAGTACATGAAAAGCCTTTTTCATGCTGACCAACTTGCCTTTAATGATCGGTAGGCCTTCTTTACTTCTCTCAAATGTTCTGGCATAATCCCCATAAGTTTTTTTGTTGTTTCTGGAGAAATATGACTCCAAATGTCTTGAATGACCCTTTTGAGTTCAATCTTGTTCTTTGTGTCATACTTTTTTAGTTCAAGACCGATTTCTTCCAATAAATGTCCTATAAGGATGAAATTGGGTGACTGGGAAGGGCTATGAAGCTGTGTTTTTTTTTAACATTATAGAGATATTACTCTTGACAAATCTTGGAGGTGTGCTTAAGATCGTTGTCCTGTTGAAAAGTAAAGTCTATTCCAAGGGACAGTTTATCTGCATTGGTTAAAACGTTTTGTTTTAGAATGTCAAGATGTATATGCCTATACATATTTCCATTTACAAAACATAAATTTCAGACACCAGCAGCACTTATGCACCCCCATACTATATTCCAACCATCACCGTGCTTCACAGTTCCACATAAGTTCGCAAGTAACATATGCTGTTTTGATTCCCTCCCGATCATAACTCGACCATCTGACCCACGGAAATTAAATTTTGATTCATCATTAAAAAGGACCGATCCCCATAAAGATAGAGGCTTGCTTATATGCTTCTTTGTAAACTCGGAACGCTTTTTCTGTAGCAGAGATTTATAACAGGCTTCTTACAGGCCCCACATCCATTATAACCTTTTTTTAAAATGACATTTCTTACAATTTAAGATGCGAATTTAATGTTGTAATTAACCGTTAAATCAGTTGCATGTTGAGGTGCACTAATCCGAGACAATATCTTGCACCTTACACATGATATTTCTTTTATGGAAGCGATTTAACTTCGGAGTTCTTCCAAATCGATCTCTATCCTCAAATATTTACACGTCACGGTATCTTTCAATAATATACTGCACTGTAGACTTTGGTTTGTAAGTCATTTCACTGATGTTTTTCATAAATAATCTATTTTTTCGTAACCGAATCACTAACTTTCGAATGGATTTCTAAATTTCCATTTTAAGACGACCAGCGAAACATTGGAATTAAAAAATGTTGTTATGTCGTATTCTTCACTCTGACAAACCATCAAACTTTCAATATTTACTGTGGATTAGTTGTAGAGCACGTCAGGAGGAATTGCATATTGCGTACGGAAACTTTTATTGCATGATACTTCGTCATTTATCTTTAAAATTGCAAGCGAACTTGCTGAGTTTTGTAAAAAACAGAAATTTACTATGAAATTCCCTTTTAAAGACTCATATTAACAATATATAAGTAGTTTATAAAGATAAAAAGCAAAGATTAGAAATTATGCTAGTTCATTTTTATTTCAGTCTTCCGTACGGAAACTTTTTTTACCCACTGTATGTATATTTGCTCCTTGGAGTTGAAGATTCAAGTTATTTAATTTCTCGAATATGTCGACCAAGTACCTCAATTCCATCACAAATAAACCATTACGAAAATTCTCGGTCTCCGGTCTGTTTCCTTCTGCTAGGAAATTGGCGATTTCTTTTTTTTATTCATAAATACATTGCAAAAATTTCCCACGTGATGACCATCTTGCCTCGCAATAAAATAGTAATGCTGAATGTATTGAAACCCATGCCTTTACAAAGTGCGGAAAACATTTTCGAATTCAGGGGTCTCATTTTTATATAATTTACTACGGTCACAACCGTAGTTAACACAATATTCAGACCAGGACTCATTGCTTTCGAAGCCAAAGCTTCTCTGTGTCACGCAACTTCGAGAATAGCTGACGCTGTACATCTTCGGTTATATCGCCAATTCGACGAGAAACAGTATCATTTGAAAGAGGTATGGACTGCAATTGTTTTGAAAAACTATCTTCAAACATAGTTTCTACAATCTCAATTGTTGCTGGCAAAATAAGCTCTTCGCCAATTGTGTGAGGTTTTTTACATCTTGCTATTTTATATGAAACTTTGTAAGATGCAATTAAAGCTTTTTTATTCACAGACAAAGTTTCTTTAAAAAATGATTTTTGCTTTTTATATGATTTTAATTTTAATTCGAGGAATTACTTGGGTTTGTTGACGTACTCACTATTAAGAGTTTCCAAATGTTGTTTAAGTTTATTAGGTTTCATGGTGCCTGCGGCCAACATTTTTGTGCAAATGATACACAGGAGCCTTTCTTCTTCATTTACTTCAGCACTGGTAAACCCAAAATTTAAGTATTCTTGAGAATATTTTTTTGATTTTATTTTCGGAACCACGCTCGTCTGTGTACTTGTTGATGCTTGACTATCGTCTAATGCTTGTTTACTTCCGCTTAAAAATTTATCCATGAGTCTGCATAAATCTACTGCCGTGAATATTTAATATGGTGAATTGCAATTAACACGAAAACACATATAACATACACATTCACTCTAGATTCGATAGCGATAAAAGGATCGACTCGTTTGAGACTGACTGGAATTGAAAATTGCGTAATCGAACATTTTCCTTCTTCCTATGAGAAAACATTTGCTCCGCGCATGCTCGAGACGGCATCGGTCGTGTGGATTCTCTTCCACAAACATTACTTATTTTTTTCTCTTTTGTGAAAAAATGAGCAATGTTTGCTTTGGTTTTATTTCTTTTATTATTCGAAAAAATGTATTCCCAATTTCTAAATTTAGCTCATCCCGTCTAGGTTATCTTTCATTAACGATTTTTTTACTTTCATATTCTTTTAACGTTATCTCCCTGTTTGGCTTTCATTTCAATTATAATATTTAAATTTTCCCCACTTTCATTCGTTTCATCTGTTTACTGCCGGCTTGTCCAAAATGCAAGACGTGGCTTCTCGCCAATGTTGGCTTGCTTTTACTCTTGTTTTGGCAGTTAGTTAAAAATAATTTATAAACAGAATCCAAAATAATCAATATACATTATTGTTGCATACATTTTATTATAAGCGGGGGGCGCGATGAAAATTATGATTGAAAACTGGGCCACAAATACTGAAAGGTTGAGAAACGCTGTTTTATAGTATTTCAGCTCTGATTTTCACTAATTGACTAACAAAAGATGTCATAGAAAATCCTGCACGTTGACTGGGAGTTTAAGAAATTCATTTAAGAAATGTTATTTGCGATACAGTTTAGATGCAAATAAGAGTTATCACCAATTTAACATAAGAATTAATTTCAAACCATTCGTGCAGTATAAAAAGACCATTTCACAGATAATCAAGGAAAAATGGAACGTCACATGATAGAATAACGTGTTTTCATTGTTGAACAATATTTTAAAAATAATGGAAGTCTGGCTGCCATAGTTCGAAAATTTGAGAATTGGCTCCCAGATCGTGTGATTTAACACCATTGATTTGGATTTCTTTTTATGGGGTCATTTGTAGTCAACGGTCTATGCTAACATGTCCACAAACACATGTGTATTGAAGGTGGAAAATCAACTCTGCATCAATGAAACTCAGCCACATTTATGCAAAATGGTAATTTAAAATTTCCTCAAAAGAGTACGTATGTGTTAGCAAAGCTATGCAGGCCATTTCCCTTATGTATTATTCCATACATTACGCTATCCTGTGTACTTAACGTTTCATTAAAAATATAACAATTTTAAAAAAAACTGTGTTTATTATTTAATTCAAATCTTGCATTGACACATTGTTCTATCGTGTAACGCACCCTTTTTACTAACCCTAAGCTATAAGCTGTCTAATTTAATAGGGTTGCTGACACTTTACTGCACAAATGGTGGCAAATTCAAATCTTGCTTTAATTTTGGACACCCTTTATATAACAATGATAGAAAAATTGTTTCCTTCCCTATGGGATCTTCTCAGTCCATAACGTTTGCGAACACTCAAATTAAAATAAATCACTGAAATTATATTGAAATAAATGGTTATCAATTAATAGACAAAAATGGCGAATATAAAATTTAAAAAAATCGAAAAAAAAAATCTAAGCAATAAGTATAATTTAGGTCGGAAAACAAACAAACAAACGTAATAAAAACTGCAGATCTCAGCTCATTGAGCTTCGTCATATATTCATGCATAGGCTTATATTCATGCGTCATATATTCATGCATCGTACTGATAAATCAATTAATTTAAACATAAAAGAAACCATTCTCAGTTGCTAGATATCAAAACAAAACCTCGAATTTCACATTCAATAATGATGTAGATCAAAAGAGTTTGATAATTCTCCCTAGTTTTACATGAACAATTATATATAAATTATAGTAATTATATATTATAGTAAAATATAATTAGTATATTTATTTTACTATTTAAATTTTTTCGTGTGTGTGTGCATTTGTATTATATCAGCGATTAATCGTCAAAAGAATTCGCGGGAAACCTCACACTTTATAAAATCAGTACATTGGCGACAAATATTGATATTTCGCAACTATCGCTCTCCAATGTCATTCAATTGATGCGCCAGTACCGGTTTTCTATATAATACTACGAAACTTGCAAGTTTTATGTATGGAAATTTGAAAATAAAAATCTGACAATTTATGGTATTCTTGGTCTTGCTCATGGTCAAGATTTTTATTTGAAGGAAAAGGGAATAATATTTTTATTAGAGTAGATGTGAGAAAGTTAAGGGGAGACTATTCTATTAGGTTTTACTTTCTCGAATTCATGGAATAGAAAAAGTATAGTAATCGTCAAAAAATTTGAACTCGAGATTTTGAGAAATCTTCATGTTTTAGATCTCCCTGAATTCGAAAAATACATTTTTGGAAAATGTCCATCAGTTTGTGACAAAGACAAATCAAGAACGTTTTGAGCTAGACAGTTGTAATTTAGTATGCGGGGTTTATACCAAAATTGCAGATTTCGATTATATTTTGAGTAAATTCTGTTCAAAGGAAGTTTGTCTGGTTGTACTTATTTAAGTTAAAACAATAATTATAAAATGAAGAGAATTAGATAGATAAAAATCGGTGCACAGATGTAACATCTATAGCGTAGATACCTGCTTAATTTAATGCCAAATTCAACTACGAGCTGATCGTCTTTCTACGTGTACTTTCAGAAATATGCAAAAACGATATTTCATAAACACAATGACTTAAATATATCAAATTTGATATAGGATTTTGTGACTACAAGTGCCGTTTTGTATCAAATTTTTGTTTCAATCCGTTGAGAAAAATTTGTCTAAAGCACCATTTCGATTTTCAGATAGTATTCATCGCATGTCAGGGTTTCATCGCCAAATGCCTCGCCAATGATGATACGATAAATTGAGTAAAAATGCTAAATTCACGCCAAAAGTTAATATTTCGTAACTGTTCTTCGCCAGTGGTATGTAAAACGTCCTCTGAAATTTCAAATTTATTAGAGAGTATGCGAGAAAGTTTTGGAGAGACTAATGCCTTTGGGGGTTTCATTATAATTATTATTATATGTATCATATTTGCGAACATACGAGTTTTGTTTATGTGTTTTGTTGTATTAACCATATTAAAACCGGCATTGGGATATTTAAAAAAAAATACATATAGAATAAATATAATTTGAAAATATAATAATACAACAAATTCATAAAACACGAAACAGCATATGACATTGCGAACTTTCAGACGAAAATAATAATAATAATAACAAAACATATCAACCTCCACTTTTCCCAATTCTTTATTTCCAAGTAAGACTCACTATTCGAATTATTTGCTTCGTTCGTTAATCGTGACATTGTTTAATGGCTGGTCCAAAAAATCGCTCTAGAAGATTATCAACCTTTCGCACTTGAAAGAAGATCGCAATGAAGGAGGAAAAAAAAAGAATGAAAAAAAAATCATCTGCTCTTTCGCTTGGAAAAGTGGATCCGTGCATATTATCGTTTGCCGCTGCGAGTAGCAATGTCCGACCTTTTGGTGGTGTGTTCGACGGGGTAAGGCCGACGATCCGAGGGGCGGAATACGTTGACCTTGCTCTGGAATCGTCTGCTTATTTACTTTTTATTATTTTTTTTAGATGAACTCTTTCGATTCCTTCTTTGAAGAAATAGCTTCAATTTTTATTCTTTTTTAGATCTCTTGTAGACTCAAATAGTTTATAGGTATAAATACCCATGTGCGTGGGATGTTAACTTGGATCTTTTTTTTTTCGTTTTGTTTTTGTATTCATTTTAAATTGAATCCGCTTTATGATGAGGTGAAGTGAAGAGATTTTATTTGTGTATCCACCTAAATGTTTCCATTCAGATCGTCTTTTGTTTCATAAATGCATCATAGAAATGAAAGGAAAAAAGAATATATTGTGTTGCTTTTGATGCAGCTTTGTTTATTATCGTCTGAAACTGCTATTTAAGATTTTGAACTTCTTGACTTTTCAAACATTTCATTTTAAAAGAATTTCGAGTATTTTCCATTACCATCTTTTGTTTAATTATATATATTTTTTTATTTTCAAAGACGCTTTGAAGTCCAGATTAAGTACGATGAATATTCAGCAGATGCCTCAGATTTTTCCCCCCTAAATTAGTATAGTTTTTTTTTTTTTTTTTGCTTTGTTTCTGATATTGTTATTTAAGATTTTGGTCTTCTAGGCTTTTTTCATAAGTGCCAGTTTTAAAAAAAATTGATTCAAGTTTTTAATGATAAAAATGTGATAATAATTAAGAATCACATGAATTTGGTTATCAATATTTTAGGTTTTCTTTCCATTTCAGACTTAACATAAAAGTATCTAACCAAGAGCACTATGTTGATTCAGAAATTTGAATTTAAAATTCAATTTCATAGCTCGATCAGGATTGAATTTAAAATTCAAAAAAGTGAAACCTTTAAAGATAGAAAGTTGACGAATTCTCCAAAATTATTAAATATAAAACCACATTATTTACTTTCTTTTATTTACTTATTTTAGCATACAAAATAAGAATCAGTTAATAGCACTGTTTGCAGATGGATTTGCTGTAAATGGAGTGATACTTACTATTGTATAAAGCCGACCAATCGCGCCAACTCTTAGCCATTCCATACGTTTAGTTCACTTATTTATACCAATTATTCACGAACATTTCATACCACTCATTTAGGCCGTTTAATCAGGAACATTCCATGCCATTTTATAGTTTTAGAACTCTTATTTAGATCAATCATTCATGAATATTTTTAGTCCACTCATTTAGCCCGAACATTCCTGTTCGTTCCACGATATTCAATATTTATTCCGCTCATTCACGAGGATTCCACGCCATTCCATATTTTTAATTCACTCATTTAGGGAGGTAATTCGCGATCGTTTTTCTTTATTCCATATTTTTAATCCACACATTTAGACCCATCTCCACGATTATTTCACGTTATTCTATATTTTCAGTCCATTCATTTAAACTGGTCATTCAAGAACACATCAGCCCTTGCAAATCCATCCACTTTCAATAACTCCCAACCTTACTGCACCTATTCTAAAGCTATCAAATTTGCCATAACTCAATTGGACAATTTTTCGAGGCATCCTAAAAACAGTAGCGATTTTAAGCTGTAACTCGTGGACCATATACATAAAATATTTCACTGATACTACTCAGCTGCATTTGTTCTACAATTTCAGTTGGAATTTTGAAATACAAATGAATATTTCAAAGTTTTTTTATCAAATTTAATTAAATTGAAAATTTTTCATGAATTTTATATAATATGAAATAATAAATAATCTGAACATTTGGGGGGGTTAATATTTTTGAGATTAAAAGTCATAAATTATTTAACTTTTAAATACTTCATGAGTTCTTTTTATTTGATGTTCATATTATTCAGTAATGTGACAATATTTCCTGTTTTTAATTTATGCTTCATCATTTTTTATATTATTTGTTTCTATTCTTTGCGTTATCTTTTTTTCGTATTTATTTTGTTACGTGTACTGGGACATTTATTTACTTATAATAAACAATTTGAATCAAACAAATACATAGACCATTTTTTCACCTGCCCAATTTCAATCGCACATATACACAGTTATTTATTCCTCATGCACAATTTCAATCAAACAAACAAATGTTGTTAATTTTTCCACCTGCGCAATGTCAATCAAACAAACAAAGATATAGTTATTTTTTCCATCTGTTCAAAATCAATTAAACGAGCAAATGCACAGATAATTTTTCCATCTCCATTAAAATTTAAATAGAGGTTTTATGGCATAAATTCATTTAAATCGCTTTCAAAGTCTCTCATCTTTCCCTGCAGCCACATAAATTTAAGCACTAAAGAAACAATCTAACACCTAAAATTACTCTTAATTCATTTTGCTGGAAACATTGTTTCAGTTCCATCATTGAAAAATTAAAATCACCATAATCGCTGGTATAAAGAAAACAACACTTAAACTACCTGCACTTTTTCATTTCCCATATAACACCTTTCAAACATCGCAGACTTATAATTAAACGATTCACGCGGCATCAGTATATTCTCGGAAGTTGTTATAAGAAAAGAAAACATTGCTTGCTTTTCATTTTTTTATGCTTTGAGTATTAAAAGGATAAGATGTTGCTCTTTTTTTCTGCTAACACGTGTAAAATGGGTCATTTACTGCAAAGCCGGTTTCGGAACAATAGATCGCCTGTATCATTTATTTAGGTTGGAGTAGAAAATAAAATAAACAAATACGTACATAATAAAACAGATCGCGGTTATGGTTTCCTCATTCCAAGTGGTAAGGGGGAATTGAACTTTTTTTTTTTCACGGCTGTAATCACCACACCAGGAAAGGTTCCATTATATCTTCTAATCTAATTCAATTAGAGAACATTTTTCTCTCTTTTTCGAACATTTCTTCAATCGATGACATCGAGTATCCAGTGTCAATAACCTTTCATGGAGTGTATACTTAAGAGATATATATAAAAAAGGAAGGATAGGATCCATGCAGAAAAACGAATAATTTTATTTATACTGTTTTGAAGAGTGTTTATTTTATTTTTTTTTCGAGCATGTGTGTTCGTGCTGTTGCTATGTTGCTCGGAATTTCATTATCTTAGCAAAAGATTATTATTATCCTTTCTTGTTTATCAAATAGTATTGTTTTCAGGATTTTGAATTATTTTATTGTTTAAATTGTCCATAGTTTGAACTATATGTATTTGTTTATTATTCTGTTATTAATATTATATTTAAAATCAGACGCTCTTATCGTAATTGTTGTATTATATCAGAGTTACTAAAGTTTAATATATACTAAAGTAATGAATTAGAAGCACTGTTTCAGAATAATTATTTTTATCTTAATAATTAATTTAATATTTTGTCAAAATAAAAAACAAAATTGAAAATTCCGAAAAACTCCGAAATAATAAAGTAATGGTTTTAATTCTAAAATTAAACTTTATATATATTGTAAAAAAATAGATACATGCTAATTTTAAATATTCAGGAAAAGTTAGCATCCATTTGAATCCACTCTTCAAATACCTTTTACATTTGGTTTGTTATTGTTGTTACTTACGGCACTTGTCATGGACAAGGTTTAAGCTGAGTTTGTGCAGCTTCTGAGGGTAAAGACCCCTGAGTACCCGAGGGCAGAAGTCTGATTTCTGGCTCATATGAAGATGACATTCACACACTCGCTTCCACAACCCTTTTTACAGGGAGGGAAGGGGCTGTTTTACACATCTTAAAGATAGAACACAGGGAAAAGAATAACTATGCTCGAACCCTAGACCAGGACGCCAGCCTTGTTAATTGTAATACCAATTTTAAAGACAGTTTTCTTGTTATGATGTATTGTTTTTGGAATCTTTTTGTTTTCATTGTAACCCGTTTTCTTTTTGTTGTTGTTTTAATTGTTTATTGGTTTCCCTGCTGTAGTCTGTTTATTTTCTGTAGGCGGTTCAAGGAACCTCGTTATTGGTTGTCTGGCCTCGTTATTGGTAACGAGGTAGAAAATGTGACCTTGAACCGACTACAGAAAATACACAAACTATAGTTTTTTAGATACTGATATTCCAATTCAATGCTGAATGAATTGCTGTCCTCATTTGGCAATTATGTTAATAATTTTTTTTACCAAATTTCAAAGAAACAGAAACACGTAAAATTATTATTTTGATGCCTCATTAAATGTGCTTTTTGAGGATTTTTATCTAGAATTCTAATTTTTATATAGAATATAATTGAAAAATCCCGAATTTTGATAATATTATGATAAACTATTAATAAAAAAGTATTGTGTAGTAAGAGAACATATGTTGAATGTATATAGTTAGAATCAGTATCTGAAATTTGAAAGTCTGCTTTAATTTTTTTTCTTTATATTGAATACTAGGAACTGTCCATCTTTTTTACCAGCACTGCTTTCAGATATGAATCATATTACGCTGCTTCAATCGAAAGTAGTAATCTAAGGATCACTTCAAAATAAGTTAGCAATAGTTATTATATGAACATTGTGTAAGTTGACGTTTATTCGATCGAGCAACAGATTTTTTTAGTTTAATTATATTAACATCCGTTTTGAAGCAACATTAGAGATAATATTGGGAATGACATTGTAATTGTAAATCACGGTCAGATGACGAAGGTGACAACACCCCAGTTTAACATGATATTTGTTGCGTCTTTGTTCTATTGTCTTTGTTCTATTTTGCTATAAATGTGAGGCTTTGAATATCAGATCCACAACCGACTTTGTGGTCAAAATTCTTGACATTCAGATTAAAACTGTGATTTATAAAAAGAAAGATCTCACGGTAACAGATTCTTTTTTTAAGAGTGGTGGGTCTTTTTGGGGGGAGAGGAGAGGTATTGGAAAAGATACGAAAAGAAGCTAAACTTTGAAATCTATATCTTACTGAGTTCTAATATTCACTTTGCTTTATAATCGAAATGTTTCTAACTCATATTCGCCTGCTTGAGTTTTCTCAAAAATATAAAAATGCTTGTCGAAATGATCCTAATTCTGCGTTTCCCATTAGTCCTAAGAATGATAAAGAAATTGTGTTAAATTATTGTGAATAATTTTGAATATTTGGCTCAAATTTAAATAAAAGCTGAAGTTTTTTAGTTCTATATTGCCTATTAACTTTAAAACACCTGATTTTTAAAAAAAACTGGAGATAATATCTTTGAATTTCATTTCTTAGAAGCATTCATGATAAAAATGTCTTTAAAAACCATTTATTATTTTATGGCTTTGACTAAGAAATAATTTGTTACCAGTCGGAAACACTGGATTTTATTTGAGAAAAAAATTGTAAATATTGTATAAATACATACTTAAATGCTTTACTTCTTAATTAACAAGCTTTATTTCAACACAAGCTTTATTTAAAATATAGTATACTGAATCATATAATAAACAAAACAAAAATAACATACCATCACCAGAGTAAAATATTATTTTTTTCCAATCAGCACTTGTAAATTTCTTTTTTTATTTTTTACATATTGAAAAATTGATTTTATAATATTTTCAATATGAACTCTACTGACATCAACAAAAAATAAAATTTCAATCTTATTCTCATCTAATTTTAGAAAATCAAACAAGCTATATTGTTTAAAAGCAACACTCGCCATTTGATTAAGAACACTTTCCTGGTAGCCACATCAATTCTTTTGGTCCATTAAAATTTTTTTAATTAAATATACATTACACATTAAAAAACTAATCTCCTGCTACGATTTTGTATTGCTATAATTGTCCACCAATGGTCTTTTAATTAAATCTGGAATGACTAAACAGAATGAATCGGCGAATATTCAACAACATCATTCAAGAACTGAAAGACAACTGTATGTGTACATTTAGCAAAGATTTTCTCAAAAGAAAGCGTTGGACATTTTCTTCCAAATGAAATATATATATGAAGCAATTTACTTCAGAAAGGATTTCAGAAAAAAACTGCCTTCGTACATTGGAGCTACATCAGACATCAGGAGTTTTCAGATTCAAGGTTTCAGGTTTCTACGGTCAATTATGACCAAAAGAAGCTTGTTGCCACATGTTGTTTTACCGAGAATCCCTGATTCATAAATTTGATTAGATTAGGAAGCTGGAATTATAGAAAGGTTGTATAAAATAAATAAACAGATCATAAATAATATTATGCAGTTATTCTATGGCATACTTGGCTTCAGATTTTAAAATTTTATTCATGCATTTCTTTCCCAAACTCTGAAAAGTTAAATTCATACAATATATTTGAGAGAAACACTTGAAATACGAACGATTTTCTTCATTATGCATATTTGTTTATATTGATGAATCTGCAGAAATGTTTTATATCAGGATTTCTGAGATTCCAAAATCCACGTACATTAGCTATCTCTCAATCATATAGTGCGAGAAGCATTATATGTCTGAATCAGATATTTAAATAAATTTACTTGAACGTAAATATTTCACCTTATTCTTGTATTTGTTTTTGATTCCAAGAAAAAGAATCTAACATGATTCAGTCCAAAGGCAAATTCTCTATTCTTGGTATCAACCAAAGCCTGCTCTTGTCTTTCAATCAGGTCACACAGAAAAATGGACTCCATCTAAATAGAGAAGACAAATTCAACATTGGATTTCTTTATGAAAAATTTCTAAAGCGTTAATTTTTTTATTCTATCGTTTTCACCTAAATTACCGATACTGTTATATATCTTTGACATATTTGTCTATGATTCTGTCTCCAAGGAAGCGATATCTTTGACCTATTTGTCTATGATTCTGTCTCCAAGGAAACGATATTCAGTCAATTCGTCTCGAACATATGTGAGTTTTTTTTTCTCGATCTATCTTAGATGCTCATGCACTTAAATTCAGTTCTACCTAGAAAATGGTCAATAGACCTAATGGTTAATTCACCTAAATAACCGAGTTTAATCTATATATATCTTATCTGTCACATCAGTCTTTTTAATAATATCCAGCAAAATGATAAGTGTTGTTCATATATTTAGAAAACTGTGTCGTGAAAATGGTGAAAAGATATATTTCATGGAAATTTGCAAGGTAAATTAAGTTGGATTCCTTTAATTTCGAATGGAAGATTTTTTTTTGTCTTAAACCCTTTTTAATCCAAGTGCTTCCCGGTAGGTAGAGATATCTTTTCAGATATCGTTGATTTATACATCAGATCTATTTCTCACTTAGGAATATCGCCAGATCACGATCTATCCGAGATGTTTATATAGTCAAATTTTCTGCCATAATATGATTTGTTAGACACAGATAATCAATTTAGAAATAAATATAGTCAATATAGACATATCTAATTGTCAAAAGATTCGATACAAATATACCTTATTTAACTTCAAATTTCTTTGAGATTTTCAACTGGGAAGTATATTGCTCACACCACATCTGATTCAGCCCAACATGTTTAGGTAGTCAAATTCCATCATGGAAATGTTTAACAGATATGATCTTTTCTTAACAGATAATCAATTTAGATGTAAATATAGTCAATATAGTATATCTAATTGTCTAAAGACTCGATACAAATGTTTCTAATTTAACTCCGAATTTCTTTCATTTTTCTAATGGAAAATTATTCAACCATACAACATCTGAGGCAATTGCTTTCAGCTAAATGGCTAAATTAAATATTGAACTATTACATCTATCATGGCACAGAAACTGTATTTCACTTAAAGTGAATATTCTATTTAAAGCACCCAGTGGCGACGTTCCTAAATTTTTTTCTTATTTGCATTTTTTACACGCAGTTGATCTTTGCCCTTATAAAATCTTCTAGAAGGGCTCCTGGAGCCCAAAGGGGGTCATTCGCGTGTCTTAACCATTCGAAGCCTCCTCCAGGTTTGAGTCTATTTCGACCGAGAATCTATTTTAAGGGCCTGGGACTAGCGTATAGTTGAATTTTTTTTTCTCTTCGTTTTTCTATTGGCGGAACTGGCGTGGAGGAATATTTGGCATCAACAGACGTTTTTCTGGCGTTAGTTCCACCTTCAACGAAAATCACTTCTCGCGTCTTCATTTAGAGCCTTTCTGAGGCTGCCAAACAAGAATCTTGTTTTGATTTGTTGTTCAGTCTGAAACTGGGGAAGGTTTCCACAGAAACGGAGATATGTGTGGGATCCATAAAGAAAGAATGAAAGAAAAATAAAAGGGCCTTCTCGTAGTTTTTGGGGATTGAAAGATTGTGCAAGGCTTGTAGTGAGGTGTTGGTTGACAAATTGTGAAATGAATCCGATGGAGAATTTACCGAGCACTTGGTCTCTGGAAACGAGAAGTTCAAGAAACGTGATCGTCTCACTGGTTGCGATTTCTGACTGACAAATTGGCTGAAATTACTATGCCGAAGGAAGCAACATTTGGGCATGATTCCAGGATTCTTTCTAAGAGCTGTTAAGTAGCTAAAACGTTTTCGTTGAGGGAAATTGTTGATGAATCAACTTAAATATAAGCAAGCACAGCAGCGAATGACGATTATATTCTACATTTAAAGTATAATTCATATAATCGAAATTTTGAAGTCTAACTGCATCCTTTGTTGTGGTATCCAGTTTTCAAAAAATTGCAATATGCGGCACATAATTTTTTATTCAAATATATCAATAAATTAAAAATTTAAGCTAAATCTCTCAGAAAACATTGTAGTAATCCCGAGGACTTTAAATTGCAAATTTTTGATAGTTACACACGCATGGGTTTGAAGTAAAGCAAATATTCATATCGCACTATTATATCTGATATAAAAAATCTTGTTATCTAGACTAATAAAACTCAATTCAAATTATTTCATGCCTTATTTCAGATTTATATATATTCATTACATATTAATAATTCTAAAATCAGTGATGTAATTCATTAGATTCCGAAGGCCAAACTTCGTAATTACTGAAATATTTTTTCAGTGCGCAGAATTCATATATAAAAAAACAAGATATTAAATAATCGAAAAAAGGTTTCCTTCTTCAGTTTTTGGTATAGTTTTCTACTAATAAATGAGCAAAATGCGATCATCTGTTGGTGCTGTACAAACCAAACTATTTGACCAAGAGATTACAATAGCCTTTGTTGTGGCATCTGGTTTTAAAAAAAAAATTAGAATATGCCACTCATCATTTTTTATTCAAATATGCCCTTAAATTAACAATTAAAACTAAATCTCGCAGAAAATGTTATGGTAATCCTGAGAAGATTAAATCGCAAATGTGTGAATGTTACACATACATGGTTTTGAAATAAAATAAAACTTCATAAAAATCTATTATATCCATATATTAAAAATCATGTTATCCAGACATGAAAACCAATTAAAGCTGTTATTTCAGATACATATTCCTTATTTCATACTCGGTAACATCTAAACGTAATTTATTAAATTCCAAAAGTCGAATTTATTAATAATTGAAATATTTTTACACTTATTTTATAATTCAGATATAAAAAAACAAGGAATTAAAATGCCGAAACAAGTGCTCTCTTTTCAATTCTTGATATAATTTTCTACTAATAATTACGTAAAAATGCCTGCATCTGTTGACTTCAAGTCAAATTGTCTGCCCAAAGCTATCGAAGTTGTTCAAAACATATTATAACGAAGAAAAAAGTTGCACCCTAGAAAGATTTTTTTAAAAATTTCAGTAAATTAAAAACTAAATGAGATTTGGCCTTTTTTTATGTGATTACTTTTGAAATTAAGGCACAAAAAAATTTACGCCATTTTCAAATTTAAAAAAATTTATTTTAATGCCACCGATTCATTTGTCGTCCACTTTTTCCCTGAGTTTTAATAATAAAAAAAAAATTTGCTTCATTTTTAAGAATACGTTTAAATTTTTGAATCACTGTTTCATCAATTATTTAATCTTATGATATCTCTTCAATTGTTGATATTTAAGGGAAAAGATTTTATTTATTATCTGCGTAATTTCGATATTGAATATAGAAACACAGTATCACGAAAGACAACTTGCAATTAATAGATAGATTGCATTCTACAGCCACATTTTTATTGGTACTTTAATATTATAGGACTTAATTCCTGTATGAAGGTCCATATCAACAATACACATAATAATGATAATAAATATGGCTGTATGTCTGTTGTAGTTTGATGTTTGGAAATACTTACAGGGAAAAACGTAAATATTAAAATTGAAATCAAACGTAACAAGTACTCCTGGCGAAACAGCTGGTCTCCAACGGCGATTAGTACACAAAATGCTGCTTTTCGTGTTTAACTCCGCAGTATTGTGAAAAGGAAAGAAAATGCTGGTTTAAACTTCATCTCTTCTCCGCTAACTGTATGCATAATTTGATGCAGACTTGCAGTTTTTGTGCAACAATCACACACAAAATTTCATACGTTAAGAATATAGGTTTTTAATTTATTGTGATGGATAGGGAGTTAACAAAATAATTTATCTATTCACGGATTTGAGACAAACTCTGCGAAAAATTGCTAAATTTCTGGTTATAAAATCCGTGGCCAAAATTTTAGCCATTTAAATCATTGTTTGTTAGCTATCGTGCTCATGCTAATGCAAATGGATATACATATTGACTATCCTGCTGAAGAATTTTATCCAAAACTTAATAGAGAGATTTGTGATTTTAGTGTAAAAAGAATCAGAATTCATTTGTTTTAGTTACTGTGCTTAGAAACAAACAGATGGACATAATTCCAAATATATTTTTAGACTCTTCGAAGATCTAAAAAATTTCAAAGGCGAAAATTTATCAAAATCTGAAGGTTGAAATTTTTGATTTCAATACATTCGCTCTCAAAAAAATTTTAAAAAATAAATTCTTTAATTAAATAACAAAACAATGGCGTGGTTGATTATGATGCCAGCAATTATTTCTTCACTGGAAAAGAAATTCATAAATAAACTAATCTTCCATCCGATCGCAACTACAGAACAAACTTTTACATATTCATACAGTTTTATTAATTTAAAAACAATTACATGGTATTCACCAATCTGTCGGCTTTTCAATGACACATCTTTGCAAAAATCTCTCTAAATTCACATGGTTTGTTATTATTATTTTTTTTTACTTAATATTTTAGTCACGTGATGAAAGAACATTTCGTTCCGGAGAAAATCGTCTGGCAAATGGCTGTCGTAATGCTTGTTTTTGTTCATTACTTTGTGTACAGTATCAGATTATTCTTTCTGTGTAATTTTATTGTTATCTTTATTAGCCATATCCACATAGAATGCGAGCAGCGTTTATTAAAGTAATAAATTAATCGTTTGCAAAACCGCGTTATCATTTAATAAGCACATGTTTTAATGTGTTTAATGGATTTTTTCAGACATCTTTATAGGATTTCTTTGATTTTACCGCTCCAAGATAATAACTATAGCCTTTTTGTTTGCCGAATTTTGGAATAATAGAGACATTTATATATCCAAAAAGTTCTTTTTAACTTTTTTTAGACCAATTATTCTTATTGCTTTCGCAGTCGTTATAGATAATATAGCTATAACGTGTGTTCTATCTGTGATTCATGATTTTTGAAATATCGTAAAAATGAAAATAAATTATTTTTGAAGGAATGAAAGGAGTATTTTTTGTTGCTATTTTTACTCAGAAGTCTAATGTTAAAATAATCATTGCCAAACGTTGTTATTGCGCTTAGAAAAACTTCTCAAGGATATTATTTTTTTCAATCTAAGATCATTTATGTTCTAACGATATGAAGATATGGAGTTTCAAAAGATATGAAGTAGAGTTTCTTTAGAATATTGATTATTTATTTAAATCCAGTTTCTTAAAGACAAAAACCGTATTAATATGACATTATTTGCAGATCATGAGAGCTATAAGAAAACAAATATTTATGAATTAGAATTACTTTATTGTAAATTTTTTAAAGAAGGAAATCGTACGACTATCTCTTATTTACAATATAATATCATTAATATGCTGTTACAAAATTTTAATAATTGCTAATTATTAAAATTTGCTTTAATACATTTTTTTTCTTAATTGTAAACAATATTTTCTTTACATTACAAGAATTTTTTTTTTTTGTAAATATTATATAATTCTGATTTAATCCGAGTTTCACATAACATGCTCTTACTGAGAAATATCTTTGAAACGGGATCACTATAAAAAGGGCGCTGCAAAAGTTGTTATGCTTCATATCATAACATCGCTTAAACTTCATCATTATATATGTTATTTATTATCTTTGTTACATCGGGAGGATTAGACACAACATGAATTTTGACTGAAATATCTAATGTGTAGAATAAAATAAATAAAATTTAGAAAAGATTTAAAAAAATTAATTCTTCAGAAGAATAAATAAATAATAATAAAAGTTTTTATTTTCATCCCCCTGTATCACTTTTGTTAAAAGATTCACTATATTTGCTAACCGCTATCGCTATATTTTTACTTGTATCCCAACATAATGTGTTTTTTTTATAATTCGTGCTTTCACTCACTCTATTAGGTTATTGCAATCAAGACAATTGGCTTTGTTTTATTATATAGTAAAATAACAAGTATAGATAAGATTGTAAACTTCAAAAAAATTCGATTTCATGATTTTTCATCTTCCCATTTTAGATCTCAATGACATGAAGGGAACATTTGCAGAACTTAGAGTTTAAGAACAGGAAGACGATTATTCAAAAATATCAACTTGGTTGGTATAAATGGATATTCTGTTTGGTTCACTGTACATGCAAAGTACAGAAATTAATTGATGTGTAAAATAGGTGATATCCATTACCGATGTATTTCATTTTTCAATATTTCTAGAAATTGAATGAGGAATATAAAGTCGGTACCATTGTTGATGTATTCAAAATTCAAAAATTCTGACATGGAATAAAAATTTTCCAATCTGTCATAGTTTCTATGGCCGTGAAGATCTTAAACATAAAAGATATACAATAGAATAATGTTTTTTACCTTTCCTTCGAAAATAAAACTTCAACACAATTTAGATTAATATTAAAATTTATAATTACTGTAGAATTGGGCGTGTTAAAGTATTTTTACTTCGAAATTGGCATAAATTCTAATTATTTTTTATCATTAAAATTCCTATTATGATAGAGTTAGAATGTGTTCTTTTATCCGAATTTACTCTAGTTAGCGCGAAGTTGAAACTAAAAATTTAAAAAAAAATTCTTATTTTTTAATTGATTTGTTTAGTTAAATTTGTCCGTACCATATATCATCAGTGATGATTAGTTATGCATTTTTCGACCTTTAATACATTCGAGTGCTATACTGTTACACAGCGTAATCAATTAAAAAGCAATAATAATTCCTCATTTAAAAAGAAAGAAAAAATTTGAATTTTTACTGTGTAGTTGTTTTCAAAGTATTGTACAAAGTATTTATAAATGAATATCCTGACATTTTAAGGCTATTCAAAGATAACAAAACAAAATATAACTTTAACATTCATCGGAAATTACAAATAAAAGTTGAAAGTTTAAATTCAGCACAGTTATAAGTGTACAGTATGAACATTTCCAGAAATGCTAACTATATCAAGGTGATAGTAATTCATCTCATTTTTTTTTCAAAATCTCTGATTTGATGTTTTGAAAGACTGCAGGTGTTAAGTTTGCTTAATAGGTGTGGAAAAAACATCTGCTGTTTAATGTAGTCCAGAAAAAAAATTAAATATTAACATGCACGCATATTTGCATCATTTCAAAACTTCAAAGTTATCTATCGTATTCTTCGTATTTATGGAGAGCTTGCATTGAATATTTATAGTTGTGTTGAATTTAAATTTTAAACCGTTATTTTTGATTTTCGATATGAATAACAAACTGTACTTTTTTCCTTTTCTTTTAATAGATCTTTAAAATTTGCAAATTTATTTATAAACACCTCTATATACCGCTTATCTATTCAAATTACTAGTTTATTAATTAAAATGAACATTTTTTAAAAACGGAATTTCGATTATTATAACTTTATGCATGGTATTTTTTCTATTTGTTTATTAATTCTGTATTATTTATTAAAACATTCAAGCACTAAAAATACATTTTTATTACATTAAATTTTTTATTAAAAATTGCCATTTTCTCTTGTTATGCTTTTTCTTTATCCGAATTTTTTTGTGACTCATTTAGCATTATATTCATCTGCAAAGAAAGGTTAAGAACTATAACACTAAATAAATAGCTTTTTAATACTCAAAACTTCGATTGCAAACTTTTAAATATTACTGAGTTTAATTCTTAATTAAAACTTTTCATTTTCTCTATCTTTAATTATTCTTACACTCAGTTTCTGTTTATTCGATTTTTTTCTTGTGATTCATTTAACATTCTCAGATTCATCAGCATAAAAAGATTAAGAACTATCAGAATAACTAAATAACTTTGTAAAACTCAAACTTTCGATAGTAAGCTTTTAAATATTGCTGCCTTTAATTCTTAGTTAAAACTTTTCCTTTTCTCTAGTTGGAATTATTCTTAAAGTTAGTTTCTTTTATTATCATATGAGAACATGATATTGTTTTGGTTAGGAGGTTTTGAAGCTCAAAATCGCGTAGGCAATGAATATTGAAACTCGAAATCGCGCAGGCAATGAACAAAGCGTAAATGACAATTTTCATCATCATCTTTTAATCGCATACATTTTTTTACCTGATTTTATCAGTATTGCATTATTATTATGCATGCTCCTTTGAAAGCAGATGAGTTTTTAAAAAGTTGCTTTGCTTTTACCAGTATTGCTTTATTATTGCGTATGCTTCTTTGACTGCAGATACGTTTTTAAAAGGTTGCAATAGAGCTATGACATCATAGCTGCTATTTTCATGGAATGTAATTCTTTTTCGGAGGAAATTAAATAATTCAATTTTTATAATATTTTCAAAAGAATTTCACTCGCGTTTAATAGCAGTTTTGATAAAAAGTATTTTCTCTTTTCCCCAATGTTTAAATATCACTTAATTCATTCTTAAGTGCGAAACATTGAAGGATCGGACTCCTGTTCTAATATTAATCCATTATGAAACTGTTTTATGATTTCAGAAATTAGAAAATAGCAGTTTGTGCTTACATAAATTTTGTTTTCATAAAAATTCTATATAAATTAATATGTTTAAAAATTTATCGGTAAACAGTTTATTATTTGGAAATCGCATTACGGCAGAAACGCTCGTTATTCAGCTGCCAAACGTGGCATTCCTTTTTGTGAGAATATGATGTTTTGGTTAGGGGGTTTTGAAGCCCGAAATCGCGTAAGCAATGAATAAAATATAAATGGCAATTTTCATTTTCAATTTTTTTTTTTTTTTTTTTTTTTTTTTTGGCTGGCAAAAAAAGTTTTAGAGCTGTCTTTGGACCTCTAGTAAACCGGTTTAAACTGCTTAATAACTTAAATTAATTAAGGCAAATAGTGACTTAAAAATAATAATGTTCTCACATGATAACTTGAAATTTGCGATCGTAGATTTCATTTTTATTTGAATTTTTCTTGTGATCACTTCAGCTTTGTAAGAAAAGACTGAGAACTTCAGATTGTAAGAAAAGGTTGAGAACTTTTCGAGTAAACAAATACTTTTTAGAGGCCGAAGCTTCGAAGGCAAATTTACCTTAAAACTTCGTCAACGCCAAGTGACGCTGCAGCGTCTATAATTAGCGTTCCCAGGGAAGCAAATATGCCCTCCATGGGTGAAAAACTCCGCCGTAGAGTTAATTATTGCAATGCCTGACAGACTCCCAATTCACATGGGGTTCAATGTAACTTGTCATAAATCCAGCTCTTTTCTTCAAGAGGTAAAGGAGGATTCATCAGACTCCAAACAGACAAAGATCTATCTTTTTTCCTAAGGTTTCCTCATGGTAGGACTCGCTGACAAGTCAAAGAATCTCTCACACACACGCAGGAATCGGAGAACTTCTTGGAGATGAATCTGTCAGTCGCCTGCGTGCATTATTTTAAGAAGTTCTGAGATATTTTGGCTTCCGTACCGAATTCGCAGCGGCGCTAACGACTAGGAGAAGAAAGAGGGTGTTTATTGTGGAGGGACTCCCTCCTCAACATTATCGCTGGGTAAAGTTTCGCAAAGGTGCTTCAGTTGATTTTATGCGCAGTTTCCTGTTAAAAAGCTGTGACGAATTAATCCAGCGGGTTGGATTTATGAGCGGTTCCAGCGAGGTTTGTGACATCGTTTAAGGCAGTTGTAAAAAAAGTAAATGATGTTCTGCTATGAGTGAAGTATCTGAGTTATAAAAAGAGATTATCTGTTAAGTTTTGATAAATTTATTTATAAGGTGTATAGGTATTTAATACGTATAATATTTATTAGTTGATGAAATTTTACTGTGATAATTTAAGCATCATTAGAACATCCACGCTAATAGGCAATTTTATTTTCTAGTGTTAGAAGTATGCAGAAAAAAAGTACTGTAATCATCAATATATTTAATCTCGAGATTTCAATAGATCTCCTTGTATCAGATTTCTTTGAATTTTGAAAAAAAAAAGAATTTTTTCTTTGATTATTGTAAATATGACATAAAACATTCAACTTTTGATCTAAAATCACATTTTTGGGATTATGTCTATTTGTCAGTTGATGTGTGGGACGATAACTCAATTGAAAGCGAACATGATGAAGGGAATTTAGAAATGATTTAATTTTTTGATGATTGCCGATACTTTGTCTTTGTATATGTTTTTTATGAGAGAATAAAAACAATATTCAAGAAGATTTCTCATCTTTTTAATCAGTCATCAGTCTTTTAAAATCAGATTTTTCTGTCTTTAAATACTTTATTGAATTATTATATAAAATAAAAACTTAATATTATATCTATAATGAATGACATAATGCTCTTTAGAAACTTACTCGAATATTCATCAATAAAGTTTCTTATCCACCTCACCCCCCTTTCATACTCATAAAATTGGGGTATTTCAGTATTGCCTCGAATATTTTGCATGGCTTTGCTGAACGATAGTTACGGAACATAATATTTGGCGGGAATTAAGTATTTTTACTGAAACTTAGTCAGAATATGTATTTTTGAAGCTTTTCATCGCCGATTGACAAATGTGAAATGAAACCACATTATTATCACAACTTACCGAATTACCTTAACTTAAAATATTGCTTTATAATGCATGAGATAGTATATACCGACAGACGGACAGTCGTTTGAAACTTTGATTCAAATTTTGATAAGTAATGATAAATCGATTTTAGATGATAAAAGTTGATAAACCGGTGTACTAGTACCAGTGTATGTAGCTACTCTTTTCGTTTTGTAGTTCTCGAGTTTACGTGCACTCGAACAGACATACAGATAGACATCCTAAGAATGGAATTTGTTCAAAATTCTGTGGAAATTTGATCGTGATTCCATATATCGAATTTCAGTTATCTAACTAAAAGCGTTTTTGAACTAACGTTTTTGAAGCGTTTCTGATGGACAGTCAAGGAGACATAATAAGGAAAATTATAGTTTTCAGAGGTTTGAAACTTAAAAATCCGTCATAATCTAGCGTTTTATTTTTAGACGGCTAAAATGCTTCTTTTATACATCGTATGTGAGAAAATAAAAATGCAAAACAACTACCAAAAATTGAACAAGTAATTAAGAACTAATAATGAACGCCACAAAATACATACAAGGAATAAATCCAAGAAATCGAAAGTATATGTATTATTTTACAGTTTTACTTTTATGTGGGCCTGAAAGGGCTAAATTCCAGTTTCGATATCATTTCAAAGTCGGTAGATTCGTGTGATGCAAAGAATCGTCAGTCTTCAAGACATATTATTTACAAAGAATATTGGAGATTCTAAGTATCTACCTAATCCGTCCTTCTAGTGGTTAAATGCTACCAAAATTAATTCTGATTATCGCCAATAGAGGTACCAGCTTCTGAATGATTTTCAGTTTTGATTCAGCCGTTTCTATTTCAAAGGTTCTTAAAAGCAGTTTCCTCGCGTAGTTTGCTGAGAGATAAGCTTTAAAATGTGTTGTCTTGTTTTGGGGTTAATTAATTTTTTTTTATTTTCCGTTTGCTAATTCTCGTAATTTATAGAAATTCTCTGTCTCAGGAATCATAGAAATCAGTCCTGATGCTATTTTGATCTTGAACAAGTCGTCCGTGCTTTATAATTTAGTAACCATTTCTCCATTGGCTTCTTTTAAGATCAATGAATTGTCATACTTACTTAAAAGCCCGCAGTTACCTCTATTAGAAATCTACCAGGATCTACCTCTGTTATGATGACCTTATTCTGGATAACACTGTGTTCTTTAAATCATTCCCAATAGTATTTTGTTCTAATCACCACTATAGGCAAAACGTACACTAATAGTACAAATACTTCATCGGGTTATACAATATCGGACAATAAAAAATCTTAGATTAAAGTAATTAAAACAAATTTGTCGTTTTATACACATGGTTGACAAAATCACTTATAATGTCATGCAGCAGCAAGATAACGCATTCTTGTATTATTATTATTGCAAATTATTATACATTTCTTTTGCAAACCGTTCAAAATTACCTTCTTCTTTTGAAGGTAATCATTTAACCAATTTAAATTTGTAATTTATGCAATATTCATAACAAGATTGAAACTGTACCTTTGCTTTGACTCCTCTGCAGTGGCGGATTTCTAACTAGGCAGTCTAGACAGCTGATTAGTGCCGCTGAGCTAAAAGGGAACGGCAAGCAAATCAACTAAATTTTTTTTAGCCTAGTTATCGAATAAATGATTTATGAAAAGATGCAAGTTATTGAATTACAAAATGTTAAAAAAATATTAATACTTCGTCAAGTACAATTGATCATATTCCTATATATTTCATTGTGTTTACTTTGTCATTACATTACAGATAAATATCGAATATTCGCTTATATAATATTATGTACAAGCGTGTGTTCTTCATAATAAATAAATCATGTTAAATAATAAGTAAATAAATAATAATCATGATAAATAAATAATTGATGATATAAACATTTTCCATAAAATATTAAAAAAATCAGCCTAAAATATATTAATTTATTGATTAAGTTAAAATGTTTTGAAATGCGAAGATAAACTTGTATTACGAAAGGTTGGACTTCATAATATAATTATTTAGGGCCACTCTCTGTTCCTCTGTATAATGGATCTTTCCTTTTTCTGGAGGGTAAACTTCTTAGCTTTTTTTTTAAAAAAAATTATCAAACTCGTTTCTTAGTAGATATTCCAGTAGCTTCATTCATAGAATTTACAATTGATAGCGATGATAACAAATATAGCTTTGGCATCTTTTACTCGGTCGATCTTTTTTCCAAAATTGCCAAATAGCAGCTGATACGCGAAAAGCTATCTTAAATATTTTAATGAAAATTGTTTATTGCATTTTTACATTTACATTTCTTTGATTAAAATTTTCATGCTCATGACACTTGAGAGTTAAAGCAAATTCCATTTTTATTCTAGTTTTCAGTTAATTGCTACACAGAAATTTTTGCTCTCAAAATTTTTCTAATTTTTTTTATGAGCAATTAATCAAACTACCATAAAAGACAATTATGACAGCAAAAAAACTTTTTTTAAGTAGTATTTTAACTTTAAATGCGTACTTAGTTCCAAGTTCTTAATTCATTCATTATTAAAAATAAATAAGAGTTGTTTAAGCGAATGATTTTTCTATCCTAAACCACTTGGAATACGTTATACGATTTTGGCTTATATATTACGACCTTCAATTTGACCTACAAATTGTAAAACCTACAATTGTAACTACAATTATAATTGTATTGTAGATACAGCTAATTCTACAATAATGTACATCACAATCGAGATTAAATATGTTTCGCTGTTTGCGATAATATTAATTTTCCTTTAAATACTCACTTGATACAAATTATTGGACATTTTCTTAACTGAATAATGTGCTATATAAATTAATTGGAAGGTTTAAGAATCAGTTAATTGTCAAGGCAATTAATTGTTTTGTGCTGAAAATTTTCTTGTACATGACACCAGAAGTTTCAAGTTTATATACATGTGAGATGCTTTTCTCTGTTATTCATAATTCTTTCTGCATTATCTTAATAACTGAAGCCCTGAAAGCACTGAAAGAGTGAGATGCTGTCTAATTTTTTAAGATTTCCATTTTGTGAAATGCAACAAAATTTATGTTGGGAATATCATAAAATTCCCCTAAGAGGACTCATTATTTACAGAGACTAAGTTAGATCAATAAGGAATATGTTAACAAAACAAGAGCTTATTAGCTAATGTGATGTTTTTAAAGCAATGAAGAACAACCACACTGAAAATTTTTGGTAAACCTTGCTTGTCTTACCTTTTATAATTTTGTGCTCTTTCATAACTCTGATATAACAACAAAAGATAAGCTTTTCTTTTTTATTGGCGATGTCCTATCTGCAAAACTTGAAAGCGATTTTATCTTTCTTTTTATTAATAGATCTTATATCACTTTTAAGTAGCTTCAAATGGCAGATTTTTTAAATAATTCAATAAAAAATCTCTTTAATCTAAATCAATCATATATTATTATTAATCAAAGATTCATTTCTCCAGCACTAATTTATGACGACAAAAATCTATGAATTATGGCCACTTTTCTGCTTCTTCCAATAGAAGAAATTATTACGAATTGCATGACATTCGCCAGTTCTGTCGCCAATGAGCCAAAACTAGAAAAAAAATAGTCTGCAATGAAGGAGAACAAAGTGAAGAGGATAAAAAGGAGCTGAAAGCTAAAAAAGAGAGACGAGCCAAGACAAATGAGCGCATAACATGAGACCTGTCTCTAGTCAAGAGAGCAGCACATCACAAGTGAAAGAGCGAGGGCACGAAACATGGCAGCCACCAAGGGAGGGAACGGTTCCAGAAGATTTTAGATCTTGGAATGCTAAAAGAGCCTATATCTCTCCATCAGATGACGCCAGAAAAAAAAGATTTCGCCAAGCTGAGGAGAGAAAAAAAGCGGTTCCTTGCCACTTTCTCTTGTGTGATCCGTCGCATTGAATTATTTCGATAGTAAATAAGGTTGTATTTTTAGGCAGAGTTCGGATCGACTATGCGCCACCATTTGAAAAATGGTTGGGCATGCTGGATTGCTGCAGGGAAAGGGCTTAAGTTGTGTTTCTGTTTCAGCAAATTCTTTTTGTGTTATGCGTTTTCGAGTTCTT
>JAPMOR010064754.1:23275-34240 GCA_026543865.1 Argiope aurantia | reverse complement strand
ATCATAATAATAAAGTAAATACATAGGACGTCCACTTTAATTACGTCCTATTAGCTAATTTTTAAATCGTTACCCAGCTTAAACTTACACCCAGTAGCTAGCCTGCATATCATGTTACTCCTAGTTAAGAGAAATCTCCAGAGCCCTTAAACACACGTGTTTATTGCACGAGGATTTACAGAAGTGAGCTATGTACAAGAAAGATACACAAATACACACTGAATATACACAAATGAAAGGGAATACACATGTGCTTTTTAGCCACTGTAATTCGTAGCATGCTTCTTTAGGCAGTAAATGTAATTGTACTACTAAAAAATAACAAAAACTAAATTTGCACATATTCCACCAGTTATATTCATGGTGCATACTAATATTTGAAACAACAAAAAAAAAGTTCCATTCTTTAGTGACCAAAACTGGCAGAATAATAAAACTCTGAATAGATTATTTGAAATTCTAGATGATTTGAAACCATTTGAACAACTATGTCAAGGATGGGCATTCAATCAGTGCAATCCATTTCTTCGAGTCAATCGATGATATGTCTGAAATAGTCAAAATCAAGGCTTCCTAATTTGCTCAGCTTTGATGGAAAAATAGTGGGAATTCCTTTTGCTGAAAATGTTATTTTCATAAGAAAATTTTAATAAATATGTAAGGGGCTAATAAAAACTTAGCTTTAGTAATATTTTCTGTAATACATTTTTGGACTGAATTGCACAAAATATAATTTTTCGCGCCCTTCAAAGCATTTTTCTAGCTGGAATAATATCCTATCTTCAGTGACTTAGTAATTACACATAAAGTGATTAGGCCATGATTAGAGTTAACACCTCGTGTGTGCGTGTGTGTGGGAGAGAGAGAGAGTTTGTGTACGTGTGTAAGAGGATGTAAATGTGTCTTGTTTGTCTGTGTATGTGTGTGCATTTAGACAATGCCTCGATGACCATTTGTCGGCGATTTTCACAAAAAAATAGGAGGATCCGAAATATTCTAGAATCTTGATTAGAGATTATATTCTCTTTACAATAAAAATTGAAAACGATGATACACCAGGTTTTAATTAAAAAAATTAAATCAAATTAATTCATAATAATTTTTGTTATAATCTTGTAAATTAATTAAAAGTAATGAATTTAATAAAATGTTTTATCAGTGTGTTAAAATGTATAAATATTTTTTAATAATTTGTTTCTTTTCTTTTAAATTACAATTCATAGTAATATGAAATATTGAAATCTGTTCTTAGTACTAGCAAGTGGCACTTCGAGCACAGAACCAAAATTTGTTGTTGTTTCTAATGGCACTTGTCACAGACAGGCCCACTGACTTTTGAAGTCAGTGATTTTAATCCAAGAGTGCGTCTCTTTTTTCTTTCAGTAGCACCATCTAGGACCAAGAGTACGATTTAGCTGAACACGTCACAACCCTTTTTTGCGGGGCGGACTTCATTCATACATTTCATTCACAGATCGTAATTTAGATCTGAATCAGAGAACGATCTCCCCTGATCCAGTACTTCCAGTGATATTACTCTCGACATGGAGGATAACAAAATCCTCGACAGATTTATGCGTGCGCCAGCCACCACACACATGAGGAGTCGTCGACCGGCAGGGTTCGAACTCTTAACCCAAGGGCCCCGAATCCAATTCCCTACCAACCAGACTGTCCCGGCACTTGAACTAAAATTTAAATGCATTTATCCGATTAACTGAATATTTAGATCTGAAAATATTAAAATAGTATATTAAGGAAAGCAATGCACTATTTTAAAGTTCTTGTTCACCAGGAACTGTGTAAAACACGTTCAAATTTCATTTATATATTTTTTCGTACATGTGAGATATTGTGTTCACATTCACATGTACAAATAGTTTACCAATCTGCCCATAGATGCATCTAATCCATATTGATGCACATTTTAATTTTGAAAATAACACCGTACGCTAAATTTTATCCATTTCTTTTGTGAATGAAATATCTTACAAAATACTGAACAAAATGGCGAATTTGATTCCAAAAATTGTTTTTTCTGATATGAAAAAGTTTCAGAATTTGAAAAAAAAAATGTTGAAAATTCTTTGAATTTCGTGATTTAGTAAACTAAATAAATTTAAAATAATAAATTTTAAAAAAAGTATGAATAAATTTAGTCTGAATAAATTTTTTTAAAAATATTATCATACAGGTTATGAAAGAAATTGCAAAACTATTCGTGTAAAAATATTTAAAATAATTATTGCATTGCAATTTATATTTATTACTATTGTGTTGAATATCATAAATCTCACATATAGTCATGAACAATAAATTTTCCTGATTAAGTTATATCTTCCGCAGTTGATCTTGAACTCAGAATCGAATGTGAAATTTCAGGAACAATCTTGTACTTGATTGCTATAAGAGTGCAGCGAATTGGTTAAGAATCACTATTAAATGCCTCCAGTTTTATCTGCAAATAAGTAACTCTTACTAAAAATCAACTAGTTTTTAAATTAATTTTAAAATTTAATTATAGAAAAGTAATTTTGAAAAGTAAAATAACAATTACTTCTCTATCCCAACTTTTATAATATATTTCTAGAACATTAGAAATTAGATAAAATATCTTGATTTTAAAATATTTTAACAGATCAATAAAATATTCGTCATGATTTTGAACAAGAAGATTTTGCCTTTTAAAATTTGTTTTATATTTATAAAAAGGAATTTTCGCAATTGACTTCCATCTGAGCATCTGTATGAGAATTCGTTAATTCAAAAACATAACGAGTTCGAACTTTCTAATTCGATATATTGTTCCTAAATATAAATTGATGAAGGTTTAAAATAAACCCGTCAGTTGAAAGACCACGAGTTAAAAATATTGCTTTCAAGTGAAAATTATTCTAGAAAGTATAAAAAAGAATATTCTCGATTTTTTTTAAAAAAATTGCTCGCCTAAAAATGCTTTCTTTTTTTTTCATTTTTAAATGAAAAAAAAATTTGTTTTTACAAATTTAGAAAAACAAAAAAATTTCGAAAATGTATACATGAAATAAAATTTCGATAGAAAGTGAGTATTATAATAGTACAAAACGGAATATTTAAAGAGGTCATAGTAAATTTTTAAATAATTAATTTAAATTTTCCTAAATACCATTGAAATTATTTCCAAAAACAAGGAAGAAAAAATTTTTACTTAATTTATTTTTCCGATAATAATAAAATTTTATGTTTAATAATTAATAACTACAATGATTTTTCACAAAAATTAATTTATATGAGACATTAATCTTAAAAATACATTTTATTAATGCACTCGTTTTTAACTATAATTTCATTTATTACTTAGAGAGCAGTATATCTGAAGACTATTAAGTTTGCCTATATATATATATTTATTGATTATCAGTAGCAACACTCGAGATTTTAAGGCCGCATTTAATTTCTTTTGTATCACACTTACTCTAATAATAAACGATAGATTTTAGACAACCATAACCGGTTCCAATCAATGCATATCGTTGTTTGGGATTCCGAACGAATACTAAACTCCGTTGTTATAGCAACCCACACCTTCACCCATTGTTCCACAATGCATTGCGTGTCAGTGAATTATATTTTCTTTATTTAATTCTGTATTCGGCTGCTTGCTTAAGAGTGTATTACATTTCGCAATTTGTTACGTGTATTTTTTTATTGCAAGAAATGCCACGAATGAAATTTCATTTTTTTTCCTTCATTTTGTGAACGTTTTTTGGTCTTCGTGGTTGTTTATTTGTACTAATATGATAAAAAGTTGTTCTGTCGGTCGAATGTTTTCTGCTTTTCAGAATAGACCAAAGCTAATACTTCTGTTTCATAGAACTCTCTACAGTGGATAAATCGATACTAGACCTTTAAAAACTTCATTTTATTTCTTTCTGCTATAGCATTAAATTTCAAAAAACTTTTTTTTTTTTTTTGCAGATGAAGTTTATTTTTCCAATTTTTGTATTATAAAGATTTTTATTTAATTTAATTTTTTTCATACTTCTGAAAATGGAGATTTGTTTAAATCGATTTTTCACTCTTAAGTTTCGATTGCCCCTGGGTTTCGAAATTTTGTACACGTATGTTTTCTTGATGGCAATTATTTTCAAAGATTCATTATCAATTAAACGATTAGTTTATTAAAATTTCGATACTATACCACAGGGGCTGATAATGCATTTAGAACTTTCATTATCAATTAATAGATTAATATAATTAAATTTCGCTTCCATGTTCTAATTGCTTCTAGTTAGAGAATTCGAGAGAATAATGTTCTCAAAATATTTTAATGAATTACAAATTATAGAAAATAAGAGGAAAAAAATCTCTACTTAGACCATTAATGAAAATGTGATTTTAAGAACAGTTTTTAAATAAATTTATTAAAGACTATTAATAATTCGATACGTTATGAAGTCAGAAATATATCATTATTTCCTAGATTTCACATCCACTATGGTTTGTTGTATCTAAATTTGTATTAATGTAAAATGGGACCAATTAATTCCATTACGCAAAATAATACTTATACTATTTATTTTTTGAAGACTGTGCTTTAGTCTTGTTCATGTTATTTAGCAGTAGAAACATTTGCATATACTTGAAAATGTGTTGTAGAATGTGGCTTATTTGAAGTTAATGAGGCTATAATGAGCATTCGATTTATACAAACTGAGTCTAAAAATAAAGAAAGCAACAAAAAATAAAAATATAGAATTTTAAAATTAAAAACTGTTGTGATAATTCGCTTTTTTATACTTAATAATTTTTAAAAAAATGTATAATAAGCATTAGAAAATAAAAGTAAAATGATTGTAATAAAAATGTTTCCGTAATTTTTAAAATAATAATTTTAATAAATAAGCGAGTAATTTTAATATACTGAAGCTGTTTGCAAATATTCGATAGTAAAAATTCAAAATAAACGGCGAAATTTCATCTGATAATTTCAAAGAGTATAAAAAGTTGAGCATTTTTTTATTACTTTTGTACTTGAATGTTTTGTACCGCAGTAAATTATTTGAACGAAGAAACGCCTTTAAAAATTGTTAACTTGTGTTTACTGAAAGAAAAAAGATTTCGATATATTCAACTATCAAAAATGAATTTGGAAATATTTTTTTATTTTTATTTTTGATATCGATTAGGCAAATATTAGTTACCGTTATAGACAGTGGTTTAGCATTTTATTAGTACATAATTTAAAATATAGCATAAAAATAATTCGATTTTTAAAAAGTTCAAATGAGGTATATTCTATTGTATTTCGAAACTCTATTGACTTTTGGAATTGTTTTACAATGCTAGTCATAATTTGTTATTATTTCATATTACTCAGCCGTTTTAATTTTTTTTAAAAAGAAATTCGCGTGAGAAATAAAGATAACAAAGCTTCCATTTTATTATTGTAATAATAACAGAAACAACAGATGTGCTGTGCTTTCTTTTTAACAGAAAATTTCTCTCAACATCTCCGCTTAAAGCTTAATCATAATCACTGTTGTAAAGCTTCGTTTACTTTAGATATACAAGCAGACGATTCTACTGCAGACGATAACATCGGTACCTGAAAACCCTTTCACGGTGAGGTGGTTCATACTTTTCCGCGCAATCACGTCCATTTTCCAGAACCGGAGAAGAGGAGGTCACGTGATCCATTCCATGCAAGAGGAAACAATGTCGTTGTGCTCTCGAAATTTGCTGATGATTTTCTTTTTATCTCCTGCTCTCATCTCTCCCGGAAGAAGGCCCGGCGAACTGTAACCGCAACGGGGTTCTCGATCCCGACCGAGTTCATGTGCCGCCGGTTCTGATCTAGTTTCGAATCGTGTGACCTGTCCCAAGGACAGTGACGAAACCATTTGGTGGGTGATTAGTTAAAAGGTCACGATTGGCACCTAACGGTTTTGAGTGCGAGTTATTCAAAATAGCCAAAGAATGTATTATAGATAACCCATTTTTACATTTAAATGGATTCTGAAATAAGTGGTTGTTTTGAACTATTGAGATGGCGGAAAACAATTTCGAAACCCACTTTCATTAGAATAATTTCATGAACTGATTTCCTATTTCACGAATTCAAATTCCTTTGTTTTCTGAGAAATACAGAATGAAGTTGTTCATGCAGTGCCTTCATCCGCTGTAAGATGACTTTTTAAAAAAACTTTCCCAAAGACAGTAACTGAACAATTTGATGGGTTATTAATTAAAGAAACTACCTTATAGCAAGTTACATTTAACACCTACTGGTTTTGAGCCAAACGATAAATAGACGAATAATGTATTTTAGATAACCCATTCTTAAATTTGAAAACATTCTGAAATGAGCGGTAGTTGTGAATTGTTGAAATGGCGAAAAACAATTTCGAAACCCCCTTTCATTAGAATATGTGAGCTAATTTTTGATTTCAGAAAGAAATTCCTTTTTTTTCTGAGAAATACAGAATAAAGCTGTTTACGCAGCGCCTTCATCCTCTGTAAGACGACTTTTTAAAATTTTCCTAAACGCAATGACGGAACCATTCAACAGGTGATTAATTAAAGAAATATTCTTATTGCAGACCACGATTAACACTTAAGGGTTTCGTGGATGAGTAATTCAAAATAGCCGTAGAATGTATTAAAGATAATACATTTTTAAATTTAAATAGATTTTAAAAAGAGTGGTTGCTTTAAATTGTTGTAATGACGGAAAACAAACAAAAAAAAAACTTTCGAAACCCCCTTTGAATTTAGGAACTCACTTTGAATTTAGGATGGATCTTCCAGTTTCAGATTAATTTGAGTCCGTAAACCACCGGGGGGCACCTCGAAATGAGGATGAGATGCTTCCGGCATGGTGGTTGGATCTCGCCACCCTGGAGGGTACACAAATAGATGGAGGATCTGACTCCTCCCATCGATGACGGAACGTACTTCGGGGAGGGTTGTACCGTGGCTGGTGATGGCCCTTAGGACTCAACCACAGTTCCCGTCAGTGCTGCTGTTGCGGCGGTCCGGTCATTCAGTTTCATGATTTGCCTTCGTGGCGGGTCGGAGAGTCAGATGGTTGACTTACCCTGAGTCCGTAAAAAAATTTTGTAATTTTTTTGGTCTGTCCATTTTTGTTGATCGGTCTTTGAGCACAATAATTAGACAATTTTTTGAACTAAACAAGTGAAATTTGGTATATATCTTTACAACTAATTTGCAGGATTCAGTCAAATTACGAAAGTAATCCATATACAGGAAGTCTGATTGTCTGAACTCAAGTAAACACTGTAACAACAGAATATGCAGTGCTAAAATTGAATGCACAAATTTATCATCTAAACTTATCCATATCAAATTTGAACCGAATCTGATTGATCATCAAAGAGATTGATCATCTGTTTGGACTTTCTCATGTATGTAAACACGATACTCCAAAATTGCAACAATTTCGATAAATAAAATGTACTATATAAGCACATATTCTTTTCAAGTTTTGGGTCAAATCCGCCAAACAGTTGACTTTCTATCCATCCATTCGCATGCAGTAAGCGTGGTAAATCAAAAAACTGGGATTTTGTTAATTGAAATTTGGTATATGGTTTTGATTCTAAATTAAGAACCAAATTTTGGTTTTGGTCAGTCAGAAAGAAAGCGTGAGAAAATATATTCACAAAAAAATTTTGAGCGAAAACATTTTCTTCATGGAATTACCAAGTAAAAAATGTTCTTGGGAGCGTTTATGAAATTAAAAACCTGAGACGTACATTATGCTCAGGGCGTCGGCCAAGGTCCAGGGTAATTTTTTCTTTAGAGAATTGCGAGAAAGCTTCCGAGAAGACCATTTTCACTGATTTTGTAAAGTCAAAACTTAAGGAATTATCTATAAATCTCAAGATTTATCTATAGCACTAAATACGGAACAATTATAAATGAATTATTTCGCCTTTTTTAATTAGTATTTTATGTTCCCTTTTACTTTCTCGTATAGAAAGTACAGTAATCGTCACAAAATTTGTATTCAAGATTTTGACGATCTCCACGTTTAAGATCGTCCTGAATTCGAAAAACATATTTTTAGAAAATGTCCGTCTGTCTGTCTATCTGTACCAACGATGGCTTGAAAACAATTTGAACTAGACTTCTAAAATCTGGTATGCGGTCTTTATGCTGAATTTGCAGATTTCTATCATATTTTGTGAAAAATTGGTCCAGGGAAAGTCGTGGTGAAGCTTTATAAGCCAGATAACAGCTCCTCGACAGGAGTGATTTTATTTATTGGAGTAATGTGGAAGTAATGTGTGTGGAGTGGGAGTAATGTGGTGAGGCTTCCAGATAATAGCTCCTGGTTAGGAGTGATCACTTTTGTCAAGTGGTCATGTTACTCGGCTGCGAACCCAAACGTTGAAAGTTCAGTCCTCGATATTACCAAATCGCTACAATCTGTCTGTCCAGCTTTTTAAATATAATTTAACAGGATAATTCAAAACGAAGAAAGCTAGATAGATAAAATTTGATACAGAAATTTAATATTTATAGTGTAGACACCTGCCAAATATCGAGCCAAATCCAACTAAGAGTTGACTTTCTGTCATTTGATGCTTTCAGAAACATGCGAACGTGAAAATTAAAAAACACTTTGCCTTAAATATATAAAATTTTGCACTGCACTTTCGGACTAAAAGTGCAGTTTTGTGTAAAATTTTTGTTCCAATCAGTTTAGAAAAACGTATCTAAAACATAAATTCGATTTTCGGTTACTAGAGTTCGCCAAGGATGGCACGATCGATACAGTAAAAGTGTTAAATTCACAGCAAAATTAATATTGTGTAAATATTGTACATCAATGGCATGCAGGGCGTTCTCTGGCATGATACGTTTATTAGAGGATACTCGAAAAAAATTTCTGTTACCCGTTGGTTTTTACATTGTGTTGTTATTTCTGATTTGAAATTCTTGACTTATAAGAATGAAAGTATACAAACGCATGCATTATAGAAATTGCAAACTCATTGCGAATTGAAAATTACAAAATTATAACGCATAAAAATTATATAATTACGATTGTTGAAATTCAAATCATTAGATTTTATTAATGTAAACCAAAGTACAATAAAATTTGCAGATGATCAGTAGCCTATTAATCATGTACTGATGACAAAAATAATGACATCTGCTCAAAAAATGATTTCTGCATCTGCAGCAACTAACATTAACACACGAATTGTATTTTGCAATCGCTACCAAAAAATTTTATATACTTCTGAGAAAACATGATACAAGGCAAGTCAAATTGAATGCATAAATCTCAAAATTTTTGTGTGCATATTTTGACATTCAATTCGAAGATTAAGGTAGGTTGAACACTTAATTCAGCCAGGATTTTCCGAACTCATCTTTTCAACCACTCAATCTAATTACGTAGTTACAATTTTGGAACTCCGGATGAGAAAAACGCGCTCTTTATTGATTGTATTCTTAGATTTAATCCCTTTTCTTACCAAATTAATGGTGTTCTGTCACTTTGTAACTGACTTTTTCCATATTTATTTCGAAATGTGGAAGCTAACTTTTATTTTTAAACCACTTTACTGACCACTTACATTCCTTATACACCTGACACAAACACGTTTATATCCCTGGACACCTGTATACGATTGTAGTTGTTGCCGTCACATGAATCCTAACAACAAGCTGTTTCTGCATCAAACTAGCTACAGCTAACAAAGCTAGAGAACTTACATCTTTAAAACAAGTACCAATGAATAGCACCTTAAATGATTTGGGTGTGTGTGTGTGTGTCTAATATTTATACATTATATAGAGAAAACGATCCGTAGATTTACTGGTTCGGCTAGAAAATTAGTTACACTAAATTTCAATTAAATTTCTTAAGCATGATTTTATGTTCACTATTACTCTCACAAAATATTTTGTTGTTGTTGTTGTTTCCGATGGCACTTGCCATAGGCAAGCCCGCTGATTTGAAATCAACGATTTTAAGCCGAAAGGGAACGTCTCTTATTTTAGTAGCTCTAACTAGGGCCAAGAGTACGATTTTGCTACTCACGCATCACATTCGCTTGCACAGCCCCTTTTTAAAGGGGGGCACATTCACACATTTCACAGATACAGCAAATGAAGGACAACCATGCCCAAACCGGGACTCGAACCCGGGAAAGACGCACTACCCCTATGCCAAGACGCCGGCACAAAATATTTTAAACATTAAATTATAATAGGCACAAAAGTCGAGTTATTTCAATAGCCTCACACCTGGTTTATTTCACACATAATTTTGTGTGAATTTGTGTGTGTTTGTATGTGTTTCCTGTTTTTCTGCTATTGGAAAATGTTTATGACGTACAAACGGACAATTTCTTAATTTTTTAAAGAAATATATTTCATTTATTATTCACTTTTCTTTCTCATTTAAACATCAACTTGTTGCTGAGTTTCCACCCTTTCTCCCATATTTTTAAAAATAGAACTTCGGTTCAAATGAGTGATTTAACTGATTAGAATTGTCGAACGCAACTCCGAGGGGTTTAAGCAATTATCTGTGAAGCCTTAATGAATGAAATTGTGTCTCTAACTAAAATTATGGGCTAGAAGTAGGTAGCAATGATATGGATGAACTGGTAGAAGAACGGAGTTACTGAGGTGCTTGTGGTGCTGTATTGTGTTGCACAGCAAAAAAGTTTCCGTGGAAGTGGTCCGAAGAAGAGAAAATAATGCACTCAATAAAGTAACAACCTTCCATTGAAATAAGGGAGATGCAGAAAAGCATGGGAAATTGTTGCATTGGCTATCGAGAAGCATCATTTAAATAATAGTTCAAATAATTCTCAAATAATAGCTGTGTCTCATTTTCATGAACTTTTGAAACACAGCCAAAAGACCATTTTTTTTTAAATATACATTATAAATAATAAATTATATTATTATAATTTTTGTTTGAGTATTTTTTTTTCG
>JAPMOR010064754.1:5677-23265 GCA_026543865.1 Argiope aurantia | reverse complement strand
GGAAATATTATTTTCAAGTACTTTCAATCAAACAAATGCGTATTTTGTTGACAAATGTTTTTCACTTTCGAACAGACAGCAATTTTTGCGTCTCCAATAGATACAGAACAAATTCTTTTCTATATAAAAAATACATTTCATCCTGTCTCCCTTTTTCTCTCTCATGTACATGAGGCGAGTAAACATTGTTACTGCGTTTTCACCTTTTCCTTTATACCTCAATTAGATGGAAGCATGTCTCTCTGCTGCTACAAGATTAATACTTTTTCTTCTGCAAAAGAAAGTCGAGCCCAGACAGACATTTGCTTTTGATGTTCTGCGAAAATTTCATCTAGAAGAAAACTGCTATCTTCTTTTGTCAGCCAGCTCTATATTGCAAAACTTCTCGACACAATAAACGCAAAATATATATTTTTGTGAAAGAGATCCATTTTTATATGTAGCTCTGCAACTGTTTTTTAAATCAATTTTATTTAAATTTTCTTACTGTGCATACCGCTTCTTGGCTAATGTTTTAAACTTATTAACTGACGTCTGCTTCCTTTGTTTTTGCTACACATCCAGATAAATTTACTCTGCTCCATTTTGAATTTAATCTCTTCATTTGCTATTTTGTGTTTTAGCCTTTGATTTTAATTAGGCTTATCTTTTTCTCTTTTGACTGCCGCTGGAAATTGTGCATAATTTTTCTTGGCGATTAATGAGATAATGTGTCTGGGTGTCTATTTTTAATAAAGTTATGAATTTTTATTCATATTAAATGGATAATTAAATATTGATTTATGATATCTTTCTCTTAATGCATAAAATTATACATTAAAATTCATTTTCCAGTATTGACCTATTGGTAAAACTTTACAATCTATAATTATTTCCTACTAATTTTTACAAATTTAATTTTTTTATTAATTACAGAACACATTTTAGTTTGTAAATAAATTATTTCAAACTTAAAATTTTGTTTCCAAAAATTATTTTCTATTTTTTTTAATTAAAGTAAAAATTACTTTTCGTATTTATTAATTTAATTTCCATATATTATTTGAAATCAATTTATTGTCGGCACTGAGAGTCTACTAAACTGAAAAATGTCAAAATTATCTAACAAATGGGTGAAAGAATGATGCAAAAAAAAAAAAAAAAAAAAAAAAAAAAAAAAATCGTGTCCCTCAAATTTTCCTGCTAATTCTCAAATAATGTTGTTAAAAAGTCATTTTCCCGCACTTCCCACAAAATTGTGGACCTTGGATAAGGAAGAAAACATCTTACACCGCACAATAGTTAAAAAATGTTTAGTATTTTTACTGAATCTATTGTGTGATCCCTGGCAAGTTTTTCGGTGATTAGTTTTAATTATGTGTTTAATAGTGCACGAACATCGAGTTTGTATTTTACACGCGTTTTTACTAAACTGATTGTAAGTAAAATTTGATACTGAATTAAAACTGCAGTCTTGAAGTCATATATTGATTTTCATATATTTAAATCGTTGCGTTTTTGAGTTATTATACTTCAATGCTTGTGAAAGCACAGAACGATAGACTGTCAATCCTTTATAATATTTCATTCAAAATTTGATGGGTGTCTACAGTACAGTTGTATAGATATTCGAATAACCGAACAGACAAACTTCCTTTGAATAGAGTTTTCACAAAATTTGATAGAACTCTACATATATGGAGTAAAGACCATATACCAGATTCATCCTTCTAACTCAAAGCGTTTTTTGAGTTATCTTTACCACAGATAGATATATTGAAAAATGTTTTTTTTTTTTTTTAGCTCAAAATGTTCTAAAATGTAAAGATTCGTCAAAATCTCGAGTACGAATTTTTTGCCGGTTATAATACGTTATACTCCATATAAAAAAAATAAAAACCTTATAGTTTTCCTCTCTTTTATTAGATTTGGATTCAGATGCCATCTGATAATTTTTCGCGCAAGAAGTATATTCTTATTTTGAAGACACTTAAACAGAATTAGCCAACTAAATTTATGACATGGCATTCTAATCAAATTCACCATATTTCTGATTTTTAACCTTAAACCAGGATGTTTGTGCTTTCAATGTAGTAGAATTTTGGAAAATGATGAGTTTTCTGTCTTCTATAATAGAAATTCTTCTTTTTCATACCACTAATGATCTTACATAATTAAATAAAATCTTCGATGTTCTGTATTTACCAAACATCCTCAATATGACTCTCAATCAAGGATTTCCATATTGGTAAGCCATGATGGCATCTATTTTCCCGAAACTGTCACTTCATATTTCTTCTTTTTTATTTATTTATTTATTTTATTATTATTATTATTTTCAAAATAAAATAATTCTAAAATAAAACAATGACTTAAAATGCTTCTATTAATGTTTTTGACTAAAATAGGTATTAATGTTTCAGCCTTTGCCTTTAAAAATAATCGTTTTGACTGAAAATGCTTTAATTGATGTGTTTGTCTAAAATCGATATTAATATTTCTTCATTTGCCTTTAAAAATAAAAATAATTTTGACTTAAAATGCTTCTATTGATGTTTTTGTCTAAAATTAGTATTCATTTTTCTGCCTTTGCCTTTAAAAATAAAAATAATTTTCCTTAAAATGCTTCTATTAATATTTTTATCTAAAATTGGAGTTAATGTTTCTGCATTTGCCTTTAAAGATAAAAGTAATTTTAACTTAAAATGCTTCTATTAACGTTTTTGTCGAAAATCAATATTAATGTTTCTGCTTTTGTCTTTAAAAATAAAAATAATTTCAACTTAAAATGCTCCTATTAATGTTTTTGTCTAAAATAGGTATTAATGTTTCTCCCTTTGACTTTAGAAATAAAAATAATTTTGATTTAACCCTTTAAAGGGCCATTTTTTTCTAACCACATTATGTTAAAATATTTTTAGGCTTAAAATTAGAATAAGAAAAGGGATTTATTTAGCTTATTAGATAAATTTAATTTCGTTAATTAATAATTAAGTAACAAATCAAGACGCATCATTTTATGTGAGATAACTGAAGCATCTAAGTTTCTGTCCTTCTAAAAAAATTTGTCAAAACTTATGCCAACCTACATAAATTCATACAAAGATTGATAAATTTGGTGGGAAGCATACTTCCCACGGACTTAGAAAGGGTTAAATGCTTCTACCAATGTTTTTGACTTAAAATGCTTCTATCAATGTTTTTGACTTAAAATGCTTCTATCAATGTTTTTGACTTAAAATGCTTCTATCAATGTTTTTGTCTAAAATGCTTCTATTAATGTTTTTGGCTAAAATGTTTCTATTAATGTTTCTATCTGGGTTTTTTTTTCTTAATGTTTTTGTCTAAAAATAGGAATTTTTGAAGCCTCAACAATGATTACGATCTATAACTGAACACCATTAAGAATAATTTAAAATTTAATTTATATTTTTATATGAAATGCATCTTGTTTTCTGAATGACGATTGTACAGAAACTATCCTATGACTTTCTATCTCTGAATGTATTTAAAAAAAGCAAGCCTTGAATCTCAAATTCCCGCAGATTATCGATAAGTTAATGGCAATGTCTTGGAAGTGATCAGGAAGGTGAATTGTGAGGAGATGAAAGAAACCTCCGCTGACCTTGTGCCTGGGTCATCCATTAGGCGGGTCACCATAACGACCTCTACGGTCCCGCTTTGGCGGCTTCTGATATCGTGAACGCTCCCTCGTGACATGGAGCCTCATCATCCACGTGTGAGGTCGCGCTTTCCCCTGCTTTAACCTCAAGTAGCAAGTACCTGACAGAAGACAGGAGAAATCTTCATCTACAACAGGTGGACTTGCTGATTCTGAGCTTTTAGTGAAGATACCGTTCTTTTTTTTTTATTGCGTTTCATAAGTAGGCAGATTACCAAAAAAGATTTAACAAATTGTTAAGTGAATTGATTGTACAAATATCATGAATTTTTTAATGTATTCTATCGAGTGCATCAAAAAAATGTATACACACTTTGAACCGTCATAGAAACTGTGTTTCCCGTGCTACAAGGTTCAATTTCTGGGGAAAAGTTATTTTATCTTCAATATGTGGTAGCAGAATTGTCGCTCTAGCTATTCAACCCAGTTAGTGGCAAGGAAGTAACTGCAAAGTGGCGGACGTTCGTTTGAGCTTTGAAGCGCGGAAGCAAGTAATTAAGTGGTACTGGAAGTTTGAGAATGTTGTTGCAATTGTACAAAAGTAAACCTCTTATGAAATTCAAGCAATGTGCGTAGAAATCCCATTGGGCACATTGGTACGGTGTACGGAATCAGTGTTGACTCGTACTCTGCAATGCATTGATGCTGACGGCGACTTTGTTGAACAGTAATCACATTTGCATTTACTTTAAGCTTTCCACTTCCAGCAATTGAACTTTATAGAATGGAACATAAATGTCATATGACGGTTCACAGTGTCTATACATTTTTTTTAACGCACCCAATATTATTTACTAATTTAATTCATATGCCCAAATGTTACCATTAATCCTTCGCTAATCTCAAAATCTAATAGCTATCTACATTTATTGATATTTTTAATGCATTACAATTTAAATTTTCTCATAGATTACTCAATTTCGCTTAGATTAGCCCCTACAAATATATATTTATTTCGGAAAGCTGTCCCTTGAAAAAAATTTTTTTAAAAGACGAGTTTGATTGAAAGAGAGAGTGAGAGAGAAATTAATGTATTATTCTTTGAGAGAAATTTCCGCGTCGTCTGACTGCTGTTCAAAATTACGATATTCGTTCCAAAATAACTTTAATGTTGCTTTAAAACGGGAAGTTAATATAACTAAACTGAACAGAACCAACTTTTATCGAAAAAAAAAAATCTTTTCCAGTAGTTTCATGACTTTTGGAATAATATGGAATATAATACAATTTTCTATTTAGAATAACTAGTTCCATCTTCCTTTAAATAGTTTTTTCAAGTGTTTAAAATGTGTTAGATTGTTTTCATAAGTTTTCCAATACAATGAGAAGTACATATTTCAAAAATTATCCAATGCAATTCATGGTTATGGCTATATGTGTTCAACATTTTATAGTTTTCTATTACTATTATTGGGTGAATATCTATGCATTGGATCAGTAAATAAATCTCCTAGTTCCAATCTGACCAATTTCTTTAATTTTCCTTTTTTATGAAAATGCATGGCTCTTAAATATGTCTTCAATGATTGCCTACCTTTACCCTCCTCACATTACATTACATTTTTGAAAGAAATCTCGAATACATTACTTTATTGTACATTATTCTCTATGACGGAAAAGTTTGACAGATACTCCAGTCTCAATCATTGTACCGATTTTGCAATTTCATTTTATATAAAATTTCATGACCAATGAATGTGTCATCAATAATCGGCGGTTCTACATTACTCTGAGTTTTCAAGAAAAATCTAAATATGACAGAGTGCCACAACTTCAATAAATACACCAATTTCTCCACTTTACTTTATTTTTTCTCTGTAAAAAGCGAAACTAACTAATCAGTATGCTCCATGTTTCTTGTTCAGCTGTTTGACAGTAAAAATTTATTGCTGTTACTATGATGAGAGAACAGCTGGTCACGATTTAAACAAAACATGCATAATTTTGTTTTTCATTTCGGACTCATTTCGTGTTTGGTTTATTATATTTATTTAGAAAGTGGCAAACAGTCTTATTTTAAAAATTCATGTTTTTCAATTCAACGAATTTTCCAACTTCGTATTCTGTAAAAATTCGTATATATCAATATTCTTGTTTTTGTAATACTTTTTCATAATGCATTAGGTGTATGTAAATATTTAAAAAAACAAACTCTTTATTAATCAAAATGAAAATTATCCGATAATAACAAGAATTTCTTTTGAAGCTTATTTCACATTTTGAATTATGATTTTAAAAGTCTATATCCAGCCTTGAGCGTCGAGTGAAATTTAAATGGCTAAGGGTGATTTATGCATTTCTTTTTACTCTGTTATATTCAAAACTTTGGAAGAAAAAATATATTGTTTTTCATTGATAGTTTTAAAACAACAAGAATCAACTTCAAACTGATTTGCAAGAAACACATAAAGTAATTTATCCGATTTCCGTCTAAAAGTATTTCAGTTGAATTTTATTTAAAAGAGATACTATGAAAAGAGAATGGATACAATTTTAGATCCATAACTTCAAATAGAAAAATCGAAATAATTAAGATTGTATGTGCAGGGTGGTTATAATTAAAATTACCCTGTTTAGACCTACGTAGTGTCCGCTCTAGTGGAAGAATGTCGAAGAAACCTGATATTTAGGTTGTATGGATCATGGGGGGGGAGGGGGGAAATCTGCAATAAAAGAAATTCAAATTTCGGCCGATAGATTGCGGTTTTCATGTACGATAAAGGCCGTTATGCAAATTTAGAGTAATTTAAAAAGCCAGTACTCATTGCCGTAAAATCATTCTTCGCCATGTCTTTAGAGAAGAAAGGAAGAGCTTTACTAATAAATTTGTTTTATCAGAACAGCATAATTTGTCAGCTGCACTGCGAGAATATCGGCGCTTGAAAGACTTACGAAAAGGGCCTATGTCCAGGCAGGCTTTGAAGATGAAAATGATGATTATTAAATTTGAAGAGACTGGAGAGTTGGGTGTGGTACAAGGAAGAGAACAGAAACGGATTTCAAATGAAACTGCAGAAGATGTTGTTCTTGCCGTGTCGAAAGAGCGTCTGATTCGTAATATTCTTTATCAAGTGCTCGAGCGGTGACACGTAATTTGTCCCTCCCTTGGTCTACAGTACGAAAAGTTCTTCGACCCATTGTAAAGTGGTATCCATCCACATCCATCATGTGCAAGCGCTGAATTCTGCAGACCCGGAAAAACGAAATCAATTTGCTAGAATTTTTTAGCCAGAATAGCCGTTGACAATTCATTGCCTTGGAACATTTTGTAATCGGAAGAGGCTCATTTTACCCTAGGCGGAGCAGTTTATAGTCAGAACTTTCGCATATAGGGTACTGCAAGTCCTAATGATGTGCATGAACAGTATCTACATCCTGATTACATTACTGTATGGTGTGGTTTTACTGCTGATTTCATTCTTGGCAAATTTTTTTTTTGAGGGGAACACGCCTCATGGCCCTCAAAAGTGTTCCGTTACGGGTGCCCGTTACCGCGACCTTCTTCAGCATCAAGTCATTTTTGCGTTACAAGAACGAGAATGTTTAGGGACTACTGTCTTCATGCAAGATGGTGCACCACCTCAGATTTCTCGTCCAGTGACAGTATTGCTTCGTGCCCATTTTGAAGATCAACGGGTAATTTCAAGAAGTTTTACATCTGCCTGACCTCCGCTTTTTCCGGACTTGAATCCCTGTGATTTCTGGTTGTGGGGACTTCTGAAAGATCGTGTCTATGGAGGAAGCATACGGACTCTACATGAATTGAAAGCAAGTATAACATGTCATGTTGCTGAAATTGATCGAGAAACCCTTCGTGCCACTGTTGAACACGCCATAATATGCTTTGAACTTGTGCTTGACGAAAATGCAATGCACATTGAACATATAGTGCATTTAAATAAAGTTTTTAAGTTCCAAATTTTGTTTTTTGTTTCTTATGCGCCACCTTCTCACTTGGTGGTTGAAATTTGAACTAATTTTTTTTTATTGCTGATTTCTTTTCCCCATGATCCATACAACCTAAGCATCAAATTTCTTCGACATCCTTCCACTAGAGCGGACACTACGTAGGTCTAAACAGGTTAACTTTAATTATAACCACCCTGTATAAAATCACAAACTTTTTTTCCATTTCAATCATTGAATTCAAATGTACTTAAATGGATTAATCATTTGTTAAATTAATTAATAACTGAATTAGTCATTAATCGTTGGTTTCATAGGAAACATTTCATTAATTTTTAATATATTGTTGTGTAATCAGTATATTATAGTTGTTCTGAAAATCGATTTATATATATATATGTGTGTGTGTGTGTGTGTGTGTGTGTATATATGTAATGATATTTTAACTCTAATTTCAATTTAATTAATTTTCAAGATTTTATCTTAATTTAGCCCATAGTAACTTTATTCTAAAATATTCTCTTATTTCGTGATCCAATTCCACTTTCTCTACTTAATTAATTCAAGAGAAGCTTTATAAAATTGCTGAATCGACTAAACGCCGATACTTTCACACGCTCGGCGTGAAGGGGTAAAAAACTGTCCAGTAAGCACATTCTTTTTTAAAGATCCCTGTGTTTCCTTTACATGTGATTGACATGCGTCAGAAATCCCTATCAGAATCTTATTAATATATTAGCACTCTGAAGAAATATTTTCCCTATCAAAATCATAGGTTATATAAGACGAGAGATAATTTATTTCTCGCTTCTTCCCCATTTCTGTTTTTGCAACGCGCTGTGGCGGACGCACAATGTCCGCGTCTTTGCTTGTAAATAATAATGCTTTCCCGATGGATTGAAAAGAACTTAAAAATGTAAAACGTCTCTTCACTGTCTTCAAACTGCATTCTGCTGCACAACAAATAATGTTATATATATATATATATATATATATATATATATATATTTAGTGTGTTTCTAGTTTTGTATATGGAATTATTTTTTGGACAAGTTCTGGTAATTTCTTTCTTCTTTCATGATTAAATCTGATCCAATCTTTCGCGAACTATTGTTTGTCCAGTCAAACAAACATTCTGATAATCAATCATTTTGTTGTCATATTCATCTGTTCTTTTTTGTAATCAATTGTTGACTGAGCATAGCGATATATGCTTCTCATTTCTGTTCTTCTGTTACATATTTCAATAGTTGCTAATATTAGAAAAATATATGCCACATTTGCATCACAAAGACAGAATAAAAATAGCAGACATATAATTTTGTAAGCAGGAATTCTTCGTCCAAATGGAAGATAGAATAAAAATAGCAGATATATAATTCAGAAATTAAAGATAGATTTGATATTTTAAATGCTGCACATAATTCGCCATATTCAAATGGTTAAATATTCTTTGTATGCAAATCACTTGGGTAGATTGGGTCTTCTTAAATGCAACCCGAAATTCAATATATTCAGATAGAGCAAAATTTATTATATTATATTCATTTCAAAATTCGTAGCATTCGGTTAAGAGCTTTATTCGTAAAAGCAATCCGAAATTCGGAGTATATTCCGTTAGATCAACAGGTATACCCAACTTAAATTTCGTTGTATTCAGATAGATCAGATAAACTTAAATCATGGATTTTGTTAATACATTTTAATGTTGTGAAAACTTTTACTGGATAGTTTTCTCTCAGATTCTTCATAATTTAAATGCAAAAATGATTTAAAAATTCATGCAAAATATTTATTTTAAATTAATTGAATGGCTAGTTTTGGTTAATTTTTCTCGTATTTTATCACGTATTTTATTTTCTCGTATCTTAATTTAGGCCATAGTAACTTTATTCTAGGATATTCTCTTATTTCGTGATCCAATTCCACTGTCTCTACTTAATTAATTCAAGAGAAGCTTTGTTAAATTGCAGAATCAGCTAAAAGTCTAACTTTCCCACACTCCGCGTGAAGAGGCAAAATACCGCTGATGAGGCAAATTCTTTTTTAAAATCTCCCTGTGTTTCCCCTGCCTTCTCCGCGCGTGTAACGAAAATCCCTATCGAAATCTCGTAATATATTAGCACTATGAAGAAATGTTTTCCCTATCAGAATCATAGGTTATATAAGACCAGGGATAAAATGTCCAAGAGCTTTTTCCTCATTCCTTTTCTGTGTCGTTCTGTGTGCTCATCACTTGTACATATGCCTGCTTCTTAAAAATGAAATAAAACGACGTCACGAAATAGCAAGTCTCTTCACTGTCTTCAAACTGCATTCTGCTTCATATAAAATAATGCTTATATATATATATATATATATATATAATTAATGAAACAATGAAAAATAATAAGTCTTATTTCAGAGAGTAAATTATTTTAAATTTTGAAGAGTACTGCGATTCCAAACAGTGCCGATTTCCGTATCTGCGCTCGCACAGTAGCAAAGCATATTGTTACAAACCTGCAATTCTGCTTTCCAACATAGTTGGCTCCATCATCGGAAAGAATGTTTTACAGTCATCTGTATTGGACGGTGTCCGGGTGTCGCGTCGGATGTCCCAGAACTTGGCGACCATTTGGCGACTTGGTGAGGAATTTGGCGACTTTAGCGCCAATACCTGAAACATCGAGAATTTTCCCGATCCGTCCAGTAGGAACGGAGATACGCCTCGAATGTTTCTGATTGTTTGAGAGACTTCTAGCCCGGCCTCTTGAGATCTATAAAAGGGTCTGCAGCTGCCAGAGTAGTAGTGGTCGGAGTAGTAGTGAGAATCGACGGAGTAGTCGTAGTCGTATTCGGAATCGACGGAGAGGAGTAGTCGGAATCGATGGAGAGGAGTAGTCGGAAGCGATAGAGAGTAGTAGTCGGAATCGACGGTGAAGAACTGGTTTTCCAGGGATTAGCAGAGCAGCGACGGAGTCAAGCTAGTGCTGAACTAAGCTGTGCGCTACTGTCTGCAGTAGAGTCTTGTTGTATGCTGCACGTCTCGGCTGAAGATAATCGTCTTCTATGCTGTATATAGTTGTCGTTTTTGTGCTGTCCCGTGTGTCTTCGTGTAAATAAACGTCGTTGTTTCTTTTTCTACTGCCGCCTGCTGATGGAGCATTCTCCACACTATATCACTTCCACTATCCAAACAAACCCCGGGGAAATTTCGTAACAATATATTTATTCTGTCGTTTTGAAAAGGAAAGGAAACTGTTATTTTGACCTTACTTCCAGCCCTTTCATAGTCGTTTGAAGCTAGATTTCAAATGCTTTATCAAAAGTCTGGAATTTGAATTTTGATTTTAAAAAAGCATAAAAGCATAATATTAATAAGTTTAAAAAAGGTTAAAAATAAAAAGACTAAATTTCTTGCATAAGTAAATAGGAAGACAACGAATCTGCGAGTGCATTTATTTTAACTATAGAATTTCATATTTTTTCTGATTATTATCATTTAAAGGCAATTAATACGAATATATACGGAAATAAGAAATGCAAGAAAAATAATCAGAAACATTTATTTTGAAATTTGTTTCAGTTACAGTTAATTAAATATTTATAATTATTTTGATTGTGATGAAAACTCTAATTACTACTTTACATTGCCCGATTAAAAAATTAATCAAAATGAGTTAGAAAAGGCAAAACTTATTCCCTAATAGCGAGCATATATTGCACAATATTGTGTGTTATTTAACAACAATTACAATATTTATAATAATGTTGAATATTAAATAAAATAATATAATATCGCATAATATTGTATAATAATGTACAGCAGGATGTGTTGTCTGGGTTGTACAAGTCATCAAATGAGAAAAATAATACATACAATCTCACTCTCACAGATAACTAACTGCCATTGGTAATTATAGTAATTAGAGATTTAATTTGTGTGTTTTAAATGAAATTAGATATTTGATATTAATGTTAGATCTTACACTTTCCACCGATATATCCTATTATTTTTCATTAATATTTGTTTTTAAATATATCATTTTTTATTAAAGTAAGATAAAAAGAAACTTTTTTTATTTTTTGCTTTCCTTTTCTAAATCTATGAGTGAGACTCTATTTTGAATAATAAGTAATTAGAATTTTAAGTTAAATTTTTCATAATGAAAATCCCGTAGGATGTTAAAATTTAGAAATATTAAGATTTTGCTTCCTTTTATATTTACTGAATTGCACACGAATTTAATTGTTAACCTATATTTTATATTAAAACTAATTTCAATACCAATGCAATGTTGACATGTCCCCTCTTTTCGTCGGGTTTGGCGATCGTTTCGGGCGCTAGAGAACGCTAGTGTCGTTGCTTTCCCATGATGAGTCTTCACGCTGTTTGATGGGATCGCTGCCTGACTGGAATCCGTAATGGGCCTCCTTTTCATCGCCAACAAAACATTGACCACGCTTTGATCGTGACACCTTCTTACGCGCTTTCACTCATTCTTTTATTAAAAAATAAATAAACTCGTGGGACTCGACGACTGCGCACAAATCGATCGACGGCCAGAAAATAAAAGCTGGCTAATAATGTATTACGAGCTTTGAAAAAAAATAAACCCTCAGGTTTAGGTTGTTGTGATATTGATCGCTTTGATGAAGATTTATAGTGGTACTTTGACGCTTTGCATGTTGTTTATCTTTTGATCAGTGGTGTAAATAAATGCTCATAGATGGCAGCACAAAAATTTATCGTTTCGTTTTTAAGTGGTTTCGATTTATGAGCTTACGATCATTAAAATCGCAAATCGAATTAAATTTCATGAGCATATGTTTGTGAGAGGCTTAATATTTATCTCATTATTCTGTGTAAGTGACATATGCTGCGGGGATTTATTTAATGCAAAGAAACAAATAATTGTCATTTCAAACATTTATCTATCTTTCGAGCATTTTATGAATTATGTTAAAAGCATAAAGAGAACAAAATCTACTTTTTTTTTTGTTTTAAACTATGTGATATAAATTATTGATTATTACAGCATTTATTGAAGTATTTTTTTAAATTAATGCGTGTGTTTTTTAAAGTTTTTTTTTACATAAAATGTTGATGTAACGTGAATAAGTTTAATTGTGTTTTTATTTCGAGTATCCATTCGAAATGTTTTATGTAACACAACTTTGTCGCAGCATTTCGTAGCAATATTGTGACTCAGTTTTATGAATTTTAATTAAAAATGTCAGTTAAGTTTTTCACATTAAAGCGGAAATATTTTTCGTCTCAAGAAAAAAGTTAAAAAATCTTTATGAAATATGTTTAATTAGGTAAAAGAAAAAATTGTGGTATTTCTTACTACATTTATTTCTATTTAACTCACACACACATATATATATATATGTGTGTGTGTGTGCGTGCGTGTGTGTATTAGAATGTGTCATTTCACAGACGAAAAGAATATTATATTTCTCACTTTCGTTTTCGTTTTCCGTTCTTATTCGTTTGCCTGGAAATCATATTAATGTTTCTGCAACACTTTAATTTCAGTTTGTTTGTCTTATGGCGTTATCAACAAATGCAAAGAAAAACATTTATGCGTGATTTCTTTTCTCACATTCGTTATCAGTGCATGCGCGCGCAGTTTAATTTGTCTCCATTCTGGAATTGGCTGGATTACATTGAAAAGAATAATAGTTAACGACCCTGAAAGCTGAATCGTAGCATAGAAGATTTTATGAAATAATTAAATTCCACTGCACCACCAATTAATGCAAAGGAAAGTTTCATATTCGATATTACTATTCTTGTGTTTGTTCCATAATACACTTCTCTCCCTAAAATATATCCGTTGTTTGATTTCTCCTCAATCAATTTGTCAGTAACCAATTTCTGAATTATTGAATAAAATAATAAAATCGTTTACGACTCTGAAAAATAATGTCCGAGTCATTTAAAAAAAAGAATTTTTGGAACATCAAAGTTCAAATTATTCTACAGCGCCATTAACAAATATAAAGTAAAATCTTATACTTGATATCGCTTATTCTTGTCTTTGTTCTGGGGTATGCTCATTCCTGGAATACAATCAGCTCTCCAATTTGACTTTCATCTAATTTGTTCGGTAATTGATCAATGATTGTATTGAATTGAAGAAACAAAAATTAAACTACTGCTCTAAAAATTGGCACTGGAATCATTGAAGAGAAGAATTTTTCAATTGACAAAGCTTAAAAGCTGTTTGGCATGACCAACAAATGCAACAAAGAATCTTATATTCGACATTACTTTTTCTTGTGTTTGTGGCGGGTTCGTTACCTGAACATACACTGGTGTGCAAAACTTAAGCAACAGGTATGTTTTTTGCCATAACTCCACGAGAAATCATCTGAGAGACATGAAATTCAGAAATGAGATACAGCATTTTGCTCTGAAAGAATGACGAAAGCATAGTTGAGCAGAAATGAATACAATGCATACACTATGGAATCAAACAAAAAAAAGGCTTTATTGAACTCATAGTATCGTTACACATGATTGTCTGGATGGCCGGTGTGCTCCCCTGATTTAAATCCGATAGAACATGTGTGGGATGCTTTGGGGAGACGCCTTGCGGAATGATTACATCCTCCTGGGAACACCCGACAACTTAAACAGATGCTGATTGAGGAATGGGCACTCTTACCTCAAGAACTGTTGGACAATCTGGTGCTGAGTATGGGGAGACGGTGCGAAGCAACCATTGCAGTAAGGGGAGGGCATATCCCATACTAAGGAACATCTGCTTGCTGTTCTTCCTCTTGGACAGACAATCATGTGTAACGATACTATGAATTCAATAAAGCCTTTTTTTGTTTGATTCCATACTGTATGCATTGTATTCCTTTCTGCGCAACTATGCTTTCGTCATTCTTTCAGAACAAAATGCTGCATCTCATTTCTGAATTTCATGTCTCTCAGATGATTTCTCGTGAAGTTATGGCAAAAAACATACCTGTTGCTTAAGTTTTGCACACCAGTGTAGTATATCCTCTGTCTGGTTTGCCTTCAATCCGAACTAGTTGTGAACAATCACTGAATATACTAAATAGAAGAAAAAGTTATTTGCGACTGCCAGAGATAGCAGTAGAGCAACAAATACAAAATTTCATCTCTTTTTGATGCCACTTTTAGTATTTGTTCAGGATAACGTCATTACTTGAATATAGTCAGCTCTCCGATTTGTTGACAATCGAAACTGGGTGTTGAAACATCACTAGCAAAAATAACAAAAACGTAATTAATTATTTATGACTCAGAGAGACAGCATAAAGCTAGTGTAAAGAATTTTTCGATCGCCAAACAATTCCGTCGTTCTACCAACAAATGCAAAAGAAAATCTTATACTCAGCGTCGTAGTTTGTATTTATTTGGTGATACGCCCGTTACTTTAACATATGCTTTCTGTTCAAATTAGCCAAAGACCGAAACGGCCCTTAATCGGTCATTGAGCGAATTTAATAGAAGAAAAGTTGTGAACGGCTTTAAAAGGCGACAATTGAATTATTCCGAATAACTTTGGATCATTTAAATCTAAGCAGCCGTAATTGCCTTTCTATATGTATAATTTTCTTTTTCTTCTTTAGTAAGATTTTGCAATATTAGAAAGCCAAACTGTTTACATAGGCCATCATTTTCATTTTAAGTGTTATATAATGGATAACTAAGACTGAATTTATTTCCGCGCATGAATTCCGATTCTGAATCGTTTGCTTCATCCTGTTTGGATCATTACTGCAATGCAGTAACGGATTAAAAACAGTAGATTAATGATGGCTTTGGAAAATAAGAAATAAATTCTAAAAGATTCAGAAGAAATATCACATTAAGTAAGAAGTCAATGTTCGATTCATGGAAAAGAATTGCCATATAGTGTTTTTTTTATGTATTGATGAACTGTTTTAAAAGAATATATAATTTCTTATAACTGATGTGACCGTCCAGCGTTATCATTAATTTATAGATTACGACCAATCTATGATACTTTCTGCACAAGTGTAAAGATTTGTTTACTTATAAAAAAGATTTTGATTGCGTCATCACGATTGAAGGGGCGGTGGAATAAAATGTCATACAAAATGTATTTAAAAAAAATACTTGCTCGTAAGCCGAATATTGATTTTTTTCGCTATGATTTTTAAGTTGCCATCAATTGTTATGAAAGCAATCAAATACTCACAACTATCGAACATCTTAAATTTGTTATACTAGCATCCGGCTCTTCATATATCACGAGTTCTACTTTGGCCCAGGCTTCATAATTTTAATTCGTTGTTGGATGGTGAAATTGATATCGAAATTATACTAACGAGGCACCTTTAAAGTTCTGTCAAATTTTGATGCACCAAGAAGCATATACGATGGATTTTCTATGAATTCGAGAATCAAAGACACTACTTACAGACATCGAAGCTGAGATTGTAACACGAATTATTCTGTAGAATGATTCCCGATATTTAGAGCTATAGGGAAAACCTAAATCGTGACAGTACAATGGTGGAAACTAAAGCTGAATCCTAATAGCTATTACCTGCCAGATACGGTACGTTCTATCATGGAAGTGGTAATAACTCAATCCCCATCTGTAATGTACATATCCAAAAAAAAATAAGAACAAACCACCATACCAGAGCTTCTTATTTCTATATCTGTGATGATGAAATGTATATTATGATGATCATACCTACCAAAAGCTGTGCCAAACTTTCTTACCGGCGGCAAACCTCAATAAAGAGTTTCAATATAAGAAAGAATTGTTCATCATAAGATAATAATTATTCACTTAATTTAAATTTCCCTCTGTCTTTAATAATAAGGGAGATGTGGGGAAGTAACCATTTTAATCTACAAATCATTTCTTCTCCCCCAGCCCATTATTCAATTCGTCCAAGATTGCCAATCGCCCTAATACATATTCCTCTCTCAATCTGATTAAAACTTGTCTCTTTTTTTTATCAAGTTGACATGGACGAATTTATGTTAGAATCCATCCCGTTTTTAAGATTCTTGAAAGTTATTAAATTTTTGAGAGACATCGTTTGTTTAACATAGAAAATATATGGTGGCATACTCCACATTTCCTTACTTCAATAAACTTCATGGTTTTAAATATTTGACCGAACAATTTGTTTTATGTTATCATGCATGAAATGCATATAAAAATACAGTAAGCTTCAAAATAAATTTTACTTCCAGATATTGATAAATCTCCACGATGCATATCTGCTTGAGTCCTGACATAAAAACATTTAAGACCAGACATTTGAGTCCTGACATAAAAACATTTAAGACCAGACATTTGAGTCCTGACAAACAAACATACATAATTCCATAATTGTGTTTAAAATTTCGATATTATTGTATGTGTTGCTCCGTCTTTCCATCTGTGAACAAAATATTTGGTTCTTACATAACATTAGTAGAGTTCTTCCAAATTTTGGACGAAATCCATTTGTTCCTGTGATCATGCCTCAATTAGCATAATTAATTAACAATAAAACATAAATATCTGTATGAATTAAATTTGTTTATTTTAATCTATTATTTATTAATAGAGTTGCTGATCTTCAGCATATTTTGGGCCAAATCTTCCAAATAATTGATCGTCTGTCAGCCTGTACTTTTGCATGTGTGTGAAAGTAATAAACCAAAAACACAATGACTTAGGACATATGAAATTAGGGATCTGGTCTTTTATAAAAATTGTAGATCTTTTTGAACCAAAATTGGCAAGAAATCTTGGATAGAATAGAAATCCAACCTAGATTTTTTTGTTATGTTATGAAGCTGAAAACATATAAGTAAGCGAATAAATTTTAAAGTATTGTATAAGTAAGTATATGAGAATGTTGACGGGAAAATGCTACCGTTGGTTACTGTTTTCATTCATACTGCATAAATAATATTCGAGTGTATCTTTGTGTGTTATCAGAGAATCATACCTTAGAGTTAGTGATTTTTTGTTGCTGTTCATTTTCAACTCAATGTGTGGAAATGACTGTGTGATTT
>JAPMOR010064751.1:0-10934 GCA_026543865.1 Argiope aurantia | reverse complement strand
GCTTCAATAAAATTACTTTTTTTTTATTTGTGCAATTAAAAATAAAGTACTTCTATTACTGAATGATTCTGTTTGTATATAAATTAGATATTAATTTTTATAGGAATTTCAACTAAGCCATTGTAAAACGTTTATATACTTCAGGATATCTTTGAGAAAATGGAATCAATTCATTTTGTGACTACTTACATTTTTTTAACATATTCTAATTTTGTGCAAAAAATTTTTTTATGGTGAAGAAATTTATGTTTTCAGAAATGCAAAAATGTGTATATAATGTTTTTAGAAAAAAAAATGTAATTGTTTGAGAATTTTATTTATTATTGTTGAGCAAAAGCTATATTTGTTTAGATAGAAAATTACCAGACATGACAAATTTATGTGGAAATGCATATTTCAATATTTTCAGAATCACATTTTATTATTCTTGGGATTGATTAATTTTCTTTTATTTTATTATTCTACAATATTCTTTAAAGAATATTCCTTATTCTACAATATATTTTAAAATCCTAAACATTTTTAGTATAAAAATTAATTATACTTATTTTATTTCTCCGTATATATGCTTCACACAATTCATTATTTATGTAGTTCAGCTTTTTTCTGTTCGAAACTTGTTTCATGTCTGTGATATAAAAAAAATGGTTTCAAAAATGCCCTTATTATCAAATTTGAGATAAAAATCACACAAATATTTATTTTTATATTATTAAGTAACTTAAACACAGTAATGATTCTCTTCTTTAATCTGTTATTTGGGTATGATGAAATATTTCATCATAACCAGGAAGACAATTTCCATGGGCATTTCTATTTTTTTATAATGGAAATTTTTTAAAGTAATAAGTGGATTTTGCTATATTTTACATTGTTCTTATTCATTGAAATGGCTATATCAAAAAACTTAAAGTTTAATTTTAATGTCAATATAACTTTTTTTTTAATAAAATAGGCATTGAACATTCTTTCATGTGAATTTAAGTATTTTATATTTTAGTAATACCATAATTCGCATCTTATTTATTTTCAAAATATCTTGATGCAGAAATTTATGAAAAACAGTAAAAAAATACAGAGATGAACTATATTTTTCATCTACTAATAGAAATCCTTTTTTTTTTTTTTTGACACCAAAATTATCCAGATTAACTGAAAAACATTTTACCAATTATATTTCACCAAACTCTTCAAAAATAAATGTAACCAGGAAATGTAGATTGTGTTATTCAAAAGTTTTGAGAAAAGAATCAAAGTTTTGATATCCTGATTGTAGTTTTGCTTTATGTATGCTTTATTGTTCTAAAAAATTTCTTATCACAATATAATTATTTCATTTTCTAAATTAAGTCTTTATAATTGAATATATATGATTTATATATTTTCAAAACCTGCCATAAAATTTTTTGTCAAAATAAATAATCTGAAAGTGAAAATCGATTCTTATTTATTATTTTAGATGCTAATTACTTAATAACTTTTCTCTGAAAAATGACTCCTATTGGGAAACGTTTTTTTTGGGGGGGGGGGAAGGGAATGCAGAAAATACTTTTCTGATGGGCCTGTTTTTGCTATGCTTCATTTTATAAGTTTATGGAGTAATTATTTTGGTTAGCATATTTACTAATTTATTATTAATGTAATTGAAATGTTAATTTTTAAATATAATTCAACTGTTCATCATTTTCTAAGATCCGTATTCAATCCTTGTTAATAAATTTAAATCCTTATTATACCAATTTGTGTAATAAATAGCAATAAATTATTGTTTTGTTTTGTGAAATTTGTTCAAAACTTCATCAACCAACTTTGTACTAGGCCACACTTTGGTTTGTGCTGGTCTGGTTTTAACTTAAATAGAAAAAATTAGAAATAGGAGAAATTAATTAAAGTTTTTAAAAATGATGTAAAATCCCTTACACTTTTAAGGAATTTTTTACAGTATTTCATATTGTTTTCATTAAAATTAAATTTATTCAGTTATTTTTATCATTTCTGAATTTATTTGATTAAAAGTGTATTTACAGCTGCAAGAAATATACTAGAAAGAATATTCTTTTTTCAGTTTATCAGAGTTAAAAAATATTAGCACATCTTTAAAAAAATTATTTTTTGAATACTTAATTATGGTATTAAGGATTTTCACATTGCTTATTAATTATTCTGATACAGACATTTCAATTTCTTCAGCAATTAGCTTTTTAAATTATTTATCAATTCAAATAATTTTCAAATAAGAAAACCAATCTCATATCTGAGAAGGATTAATTAAATTTTTATATATTATGACTTTTTTAAAATTTAGCATTATGAAATAAAAATTATTCAATTATAGATCTGTTTAATAATTGATTAATTTATCTTATTTATTTGTTATTTAACACTAAATGTTTAATCATTTATTACTAGGATATTTCATCAACCGCAGATTTTCCAAGAATTACTTGTCTTTTAACTGGTAAATTAGAGAAGCACTTGATGGTGACAACTGATAAAGGGTAATACAACCAACCATTTTTTGATTTGACTAATGTTACTTTTTGAAATAAATTAATGTATTAAAATTTCAATTAGCTGCACATTTTTAGATTTTTTTTCATAACCAGAATATCTGGTTCAACCAATATTCTAGCTCTGCCAATATTATCATCTTACTTTTGTTGATAGATTGGAGTTAATCATGAAATAATTTTTGTCTGTTTCCAAAATTTAACAGACATATTTTAATTCTTGTTATATCTGTATTATTTAGCACATCATATTTTAATAAAAAATCGTTTTTGACATTTTCTGTTTAAATTGAGTTAGAGCTGAAAGAAATATGGGAATCATTCTTTGATATCTTTAGGAAGTAAATTTGTTTGACAAAATATTATTTATCACTTAAAAGTTTATTTTTAAAATGTGATTCCTGAAAATGTTTATTTTTAATAAAATTAATATTATTCAATTATTAATCAGAAAATTCTGTAAATGTTTTATTGAAATTTTCTATTAGGTGGTTATCATTATACAACATGGAACTTCAAAATTGGGAGGATATTTTCTATGACAATGCTTTTTCCTCGTATTGTGTGCCATCAGTTTCAATTGGAAGTTTATATCTGGCTTTAGGTAGTATTTCTGGAGAAATAGCATTACTGAGTCTTAAAGGTATTAAAAGTTTTCATCTTACTTTGATATCTTTAATGTGTTTGCTATTTAAATTTATTTTCATTAATTAATTCTTTTAGATTATTCACCTGGAAAAAATAAAATTAAAAAAATTACAGCTCATGAGAATAAAATATGTTCTTTACATTGGGTTAATGAAGCAAGTGACTATCTTCTAACATGTAGTATCAAAGGACATATGGTATGCCTCCAATATTTAATTATTTTTATTATTTTTGTATTTCTGTGTACTGATGAATAAAATTTTCCTTTACTGTTTACTTCAAGTTCTGAACTTTAATTTTAGTACCTTCAATTTTGATTAGATTTTTAAAAAATGCATGCAATAAAAACTCTTTTTTTTTTAGTTTCTCAAAAATCAGCAATCAACAAAGAAAATACAATCAGTTATTCGTTCAAAGGAAAAAATAAATAAATAAAATACTATATTCATACATAGGAATTAATATTGCTAACATTCATTTTAAATTGAAGTTTTATTAACGTTTTACCATAAATGTTCTTATGAAGAAATACAAAAGTAATTTCTTCTTTATTTGTATACTTATCTTAAAGGTTAAACGATTCTCTGCAACTATTACATATCAACTGTCATTGTTTATGGAGCAAAATTTTATTCTGAAATATTATATGTATTTCTTTGAAACAAATCTGGAGAAATTCTTTTTTTTTAAATATTTTTTTAATATATTAAACTTATTTTTAAAAAAAAAGAAAACTTCCACTTTCTTTAACCATATTTAATAGATTTTTTTTGCAAAAGATATTGCTAACTTTTTATTATACATTTGTTATTCTTTTTCAGATTTTTTGGAAGGTTACCTATGAAAATGAGGAATTTAATATGGTGTGTGTTCAAGAATTATTCCTTCCAAAATGTAAACATCACTGGTGGTCAACTGCTGCACTTTATATCACTTCTGAAGATTGCATTGTCGTAGGAGATAGAAGTGGCAGTATATCTATATATTCAAAGCTGCATACTAATATTAATCCTAAATTAGAGGATAATAAGGTACTTGCTTTTTAATATACATATGAATTAAATTACAAGCATCTTAGCATTACAAGATTAAATAATTAATTGTCGGTAATAAAAAAATGAAAGTGATTTCATGATTATATGTTTGAATGGAATTAAAACATTAAAACATTAAAATCATATCTTTTACTTGTATTTTTTCTTACTTTTTAATTTACTGTCATAAAAAAAACAATTTTAAAATTATAATTGCTGTGAGCTAATTCTAAATTAATGGTATGTTGGTAATTAGAATATTAATTTAATGTTCCTTTAATAGTGTAGTGTGATGGATGGATTCTAATATGCATTTAATTATGCATCTTGATTTTACAATTCATTATAGAAGTTTAATTATGATAGTTGATGGCATTGCTCCATTTCTTTCATGCTTGTATTGCTTTTGCATTTAGCTCTTTCTAATGATTTACTCAAAGCAAAGTAAATTCATTATAGAAGTTTAATAATGATGACATTGTTCTGATTTCTTCATACTTGTACACCTTTTGCATTTAACTGTTTCTAATGATGTACTGAATGTAAAATAATTTAATTATAGAAGTTTGATAATGATAATTGATGGCATTTTTTAACTTTCTTCCTGCTTATACTGTCTTAAATGCTTATAAAATTTATACTGTTGACCAATGTATAAATTTTTCTGCATTTGTCTTTTAAAATGCAATAAAAAAAGTAATGCAATTTTAGAATCCCTAAGGGTGACATTGTATCAATGCACACCCTGTCTCTTCTTTGCTGTGCTTCTGGAAGATAATCTCTTGCTGCTTTGTCAATTTTATAAATTTAACTTAATGTTTAAACTAGTAATCAATTTTATTTAAATAGTTTTAATGATATCTTCGTTAAATAAATAATGCATCATGTAATTGTGTTTTTTAAATTTAATAATGTAATTTATTTAAATGCTCAGTAATAATAACAAGTACCATCTTGAATAAAAATAAGATGAATAATATGATTTTGTTACGAATCTTTTTAAACAAATGTTTCAACTCAAGAGTTTTTGTGATTATTACAATCTTAGCAATGGAATATTTTTTAAAGAATATAAAGTTCCAATTCAAACACTGACTAATCAAGAAATTAATCATCAGTTGCTTAAAAATAACATGGATTTAATAAAATACTTTGGCTTAATAAAATACCTTTTTTAATGTTGATAATAATTAAAATAATTAAAATTCATTATTTTAGCCTTCTTCAAAACAATTATTTCAAAACTAAATTTATTACATTTTTTTATGTTATATTGTTATTAGATTAATTAAGTTTCCTTTCAGCTATTTTTCTATTTCATTTTTATGTGAAATGCAGATAATTAATTCCAATTTTTATTTTCTTTTAGATAATCCCATTTATGTCACACCGTTATATCCATGGGGATAATGGTGTTACTGATATTCAGCAACATAAGTCATTAATTTATTCTGCAGGGCGTGATGGAAAGGTTCAGCTCTATGTTTTACATGATAATAATTTAAATTTACTTCATACCATCAAGGTAGCTCTAATCCCACTTTTATTTCATTATGTCTCATTTAATAAATATAAAATGAGATCACATTTGACAAATAAAAAATTATCTTGTTTTTATAAATATAAACTTATATCATTTCATTTAAAACATAGGTTTCACATGATTTGGAATGGATAGGAAGAATGCTTTTTTATGACAAGGATTTACTTTTGCTTGGATTTCATACAGTAAGCTTCAATTTTATTCTATGTTTGTGATTTACTCAGACCACATGGATAAGTTATCTCTACACTTTTATTTAAAAACTCAACATTATGTAGTTCTGCTATTATCAATTATTTTCAAAATTGAGCCATAACACATTGTTTTGTATTTGTAAGCAAAAGGAAACTTTAAAAATTTGAAAGCAGGTATTTTAGATATATAAGGTATGTTATTCTAAAATCTCTATAATAAAATGATAAAATTCCAACTATTTTGTTATGCATTTTTTTTAGACTGAAAATTTATATTAAAATTAGTACTTTCTAAGCAGTTTTTTTATTTTTATTTTCACGTCTGACTTTTCTTTTTAAATGCATTTTATTTCATTGTTTCTAAAAATTATTTTTTGAATCCATGAAAGGTTTTTTTAAATATACTTATTCATTAATTTCCTTGGAAAAATTTTGTTAAAATTATATATATACTTTTTGGACTAACAACTACACAACAATATACAAAATGATTTAATCATTTCAAAATATTGAAAAATTATATTAAGTATTATTTTATGAAATTAGGCATGACATCACAGTTAGACATGAGTGATTCTATGTTTGCTTTTTTACTATTTGTTTAATTATTATATCTTTATTCCCACTATTACTCATGGCCTATTTCTATTATTTAAGAATGTGTTAGGATGATTTCTTTTTGTTGTTAAATTTCCTTGAAATATTAAAGAAAAAGTCTTCTATATTTTCTATAGTTAAAAGCACAAATAGAAACATGATTTTCTGGATTATAATATATATATATATATATATATATATATATATATATATATACACAATGGTGGCCAAAATTGTGGACACTTTTGAAAATCGTTATGTTTTCTAACTTTGTATGCTTATAAAAAAATGTTACATTTGACAAAATGCAAATTATTACATATCATTTTAAAGATAATTTAATGCTGATTTCAATACAACAAGCAAAATTCAAATATTTTCAATACAAAAAAAAGTTATTTTTACTTAAATATGAATAACAAACACAGTTATGAAGTGGATTGTAATTTCTAACTTTCCAGACAAGTCACTGTTCTTGTTCTGAGAAGCAGTCAAATGTTAATAATTGATAGCCGAAACTGAAATCGTGTTTAAAGTTGAAACAAGTCATTATTGTGCTTTTTTCTGTAGAAGGAAGACTGTTTTTTATGTAATTAAATGGCAAGCTAGAAATTTTATTAAGCTTTTAATATATTTTAGGAATTTTTGTAAATATTTATAATATTTAGTCAAGAATCAATAACATCAAATAAATTAATAGATTGGACATCTAGAAAGAGAACTAAGATTATTGTGTTATGTGAATGTGGTCTTTTCTGTGTTGAAATTGCAAGACAGATGGTTGGTTCAGTGACTACATCTGGAGTCAGAAAATTTTGTTTATGATATCAGGAGACAAATTTAATAAAATATAAAGTAGGAAAGGGCTGAAAAGGGTGCACCACATCTGTTGATGACAGAAGAATAAAAAGACTATGTCTCCAAGATAGAAGAATGCCATCAGAGGTCATCAGAAGTCCACTGAATGATGTTGGTGTTTCTGTCAGTTCCAGAACAATCAGGAGAAGGGGAGACAGTTCCTGTCAGTTCCAGAACAATCAGAAATCAGGGAAGACAATCTCGAAAAAAGCATTATTTCAATTTACAGCAGAGCAAAAACAGTTATAGTGGGCAAGGAACACATTAATTGTAAAAATAATCAGTGGTCACATGTTATATGGGGTGATGAAACAAAGATATTTTGATTCGGTAGTGATGGGCGGAAATATGCAAAATGTAGAACAGGCGAAGAGCTACATTGTGACTGCATTAAGACAACTGTGAAGAACTGAGTTAGTGTTATGATTTGGTCATGCATGTCAGCAGACGATATTGGCCTCCTTCATGTTATCGATGGGACATTAAATGCAAGGAAATACATTGACACTATTCTAGAGCCAAAATTTACACCTTCCATCAGTAATCGCTTTCCCAAAAATTCATTATTTATTTTTCAGTAAGATTCTGCTCCTTTCCACACAGCAAAAATATCGAATGAGTGTTTTAGTACAGAACATTGAATTGTTATCATGGCCAGGAAACAGTCCTGGCCTCAAAATTATTGAGAAATTATGGCAACGTTTGGAAATTCTTGTGCATATGAAGCGTTCATCAAATAAAAGAGAATAAATTGAGGCTATAATTGTTTCCTGGCATCATGGAATAATGAAGGAAGTACTTAAAACTCTCTTCAACTCAATGAAACATCAGTATGAAGCTGTAATAAAAAATAAAGGCTACCTTACTAAGTACTAATAACTCACAGCAGTTATCAGCATTTAATGTATCTCGACAATTATTGCCGCTAAACTTTTTTTGTATTGCAGATACTTGAATTTTGTTTTTTTGTATTGAAATCAGCATTAAATTCTCTTTAAAATGATATCTAAGTTTTTGCATTTTGTGAAACGTTACATTTTCTATAAGCATATAAAGTTAAAAAACATAACGATTTTCAAAAGTGTCCACAATTTTGGCCACCACTGTATATATATATATATATATATAATAATATTTTAAACTCTTTATGTAACCAAATTAATTTCCAAAACTTTATCTTAATTTAGCCCATAGTAATTACATTCTCTTATTTCCTGATACAATTCCATGTATGAAGCTGTGTAAAAATTACTGTGCAATTAATCTACATATCAAATGAAAGTGATCCCTTCATTGCCCTTGCCAAGGTGTCAATGGTCTCCATGTGTATTGGCGTGTGGACGGAGATCCCATGTTATATAAGATTAGTGATCATTTGTTTTGTCCCCCTCTTTCTTACTTCTGCTTTTGCACCGTGCTGTGCCTTCTTGTAACTAAATTATGCCTGTCTCCCGAGAGAACGAAATTAAAAATACAAAGTCTCTTCACTGCTCGTCTATGTCTTCAAACCTGCATTCTACTTCAACCAAAATAATATATATATATATAGAGAGAGAGTAACGAAACTCCTCCAAAAAGAAGCTTTTGAAAAAAAGTATAAGAGTTATAGTATTTTGTCAAATGCTATTTTATGAAATGTAACTTTTGTCTATATTCAACAAAAAGATTTGTTGTCGTTTTGCAGTCATATTGCTATAATGCAATAATAATATAATGCAACTAGCAATGCTGTAATGTTAGCATAATTACTAGTTTGAAGCCTGCATTGTAAGAACTTTTTCACAAATGGCAATTAAATTTTTCATTTTTCTTATATCTTAGAAAAATTTTATGGTGTGGAGTACTCAACTAGAAAGTTCCATTATGACAGTAGAATGTGGCGGTGGTCATAGATCATGGGATTTTTGTCTTTCTGAAGATGGAACTGCTACATTTGCTGCAATTAAGAAGAAAGATGTGATATTTTGTTCAGAAAATTTACAGCATATACTTAACAATTCTTTTTTGAAAGTAAGTAATACTTATTGTTGTATCTTCAAAGCACATGTTAAAACTATAATTTTGGTGAAAATAAATATATAATAATGTAGAACAAAGCAGATTTTTAAGTTTGGAAGCTATTTTCATTCTCCAAGAGTAGCAATAATGTTAATAAAGTATATATACTTATATTTTAGTTATTCGTTTTCTATGATTATTCTAACAGAGTTACTTAAATTGAGACTAATTGTAATTTCAAATTATATTTATTAAAAAAATCTTAGATTGGGAAAAATTTCAAACTATGTTCATTTGTAATAATTTGCATTTGTTTTCACAATCTTTATAATATTTATTTAAAAAATTATATTTGGAAAATTGTTACAAATTTGTAACGTTGGTTCTCTGTGCAGTAAATATTAGGATTAGGAAGAAGTTTTACAAATAATTCTGATGGATACCAAGTAAATGAAATCCAGCCTTAGCGATTTATGAATGACCGGTGATGAAATTAGTGATTTTGGTGAAAAATAAAAGATTTCAGAATATACAAAAATCATAGCCATTGATTCATTAGAATGGGAGTTATCATGATGTCCTAGAGCATTCTTTGCCCTGCCTTGGAATTTATCGAAATCCAAAACCAGAGTTGTGTAGTTAGTATTTAGTCGAGCACCGAATTGGTAGTGAATCTTTAAATGAGTTCAGCTCAAGCGAATAGACAGTGAACCCCCCCCCCAAAAAAAAAAACAGACAATTGAGAGGCATGAATAGTCTTGAGAAACCTCTCCCCTGTAGAGAAATTTTTGTTGAGCACTTTGTGCTGTTATGATTGTTTACTACCTATCTCTGTTTATTGTAAGTGTTGTTTTTGTGTATGCTTTGACTGTGTGTATTCATGTTTTCTTGGTGAATACGATATCATTAATATTATTGAACTTATTGGACTATCTTGCCTTATACTCATTGCACTGGATTTCACTTTTTCAGATTTTCAATTTCTCATAACAGTATAGATCAGTACTATGCATCTCTTCCCCTTAAATAGTGTTATTGCATTACACTTCATTATTAGTTTTAATTTATCAAATAATTTAATAGATTATATACAAATTTTCGGTTACTGCTAATTAGTATTTTATACTATCCATTTTGTATCCAACTCTGAGTTCTAGGAAAAATTAGCTGTAAAAAAATAACATGATATTCCTTTTCTAGTGTAGAGTCTAACATTTAAAAAAGGTTTAAGGAATTATGTATTGAGAATTTCCGCTATTAAAGTTAATATATATTTTTATATGAATTGTTAGTTTATTTTTGTGTACCTATCATGTATTATTTTAATATGGTATTGATGTATTTTTTCTAACTGAATATTCTTACCCAGACTGGTATTTCAGGGCAGGAATTTTGCTGCACAGCTTATTTATTCACTAAGAATTTCAGTACTTTAGGTTAGTTGTTTTCAAATTTATATATTTTAATTGTCTAATCTGTTCATACAATTCAAATATGTTGATATTTAATAGCATTCATATAAACTGGATCCTATAACTATTTCAATAAAAAT
>JAPMOR010064749.1:0-14352 GCA_026543865.1 Argiope aurantia | reverse complement strand
CTTCTATATTATAGACGGCTGTAAAATTTCAGCTAAATCCTGGAAGCGGGCCGACCGTCTGTTGATCTGTACTTTTAGAAGCATGTAAACGCGATAATTCAAATTTAGTATGGGATTTTGTGACTACAACTGCAGTTTTAGATCAAATCTTTGTTTCAATCGGTTAAGACAAACGTGTCTCAAATACAAATTCGATTTTCGGATACTATTAAAGCATGCCAGTGATAAATCATCTAGAAATTCGCCAAGATTGACTCCAAAATTTAATAAAAATGCTAAATTTAAGTCAGAAGTTGATGCCTTGTAACTATTATACGTCAAGGCCATGCAAATACTTCTTTGGCATGACAAGATTATAAGGGGTATCCAAGAAAGATTTGAGGAGGCCTCTCCCACTGGTTATTGCTTCATATTTATTTTGAAATTTCTCATAATTTTCGGGAGCATTGGGATTTGCTGATAAACTGTCATTCATCATTTTTAAAACAAAGTAAATTCAAAGTATTGCCATTCATCACTTTTACAAGTACATAAAATGTATTTTATACTATCATTACTGACGATTCAATTTTTCGGCTGGCACTGCTTGGTATTCAATGTCACCCCCACCATTCGAGGAAAGAAAAGTTTCGACCCAAAAGTCAACACAGCATCATGAATTCACCCAGCGTAAAAACAGGAGTGTTTGTAACTTTCTTCTACCGGGTCCCTCAAGAACGAAGGGTGTTTTCGACTTTTTAGAAAACTTTTCCAAAGTGTTTGCGACACGTGACCCTGGCCATCGTAAGATATTTCAGTCCTGACACTAGGAAGTCACACTGGACTGACCAGTCCTCATTTATATTGGACTTTGGACGAAGAGGAGTGGGGGAAAAAGAGGTCCCGTCATGACAGTTGATAGATTGTCCTGTTGAGCTCCTATTTCAATTCTGATCTCCAGGGAAACGCAGTGATTGAGATCGTCGAGGATTTCTTTCTTTTTTTGGCCAGGCTCTTTTCGTAGTTTAATTTATATCACGTGACGCGAAGGGTTTTCTTTGACGCTAAAAATGCCGTGATATATTTTCCTCGAGTCCTTTGACGTCCAAGCCGACAGGGACTCGATATAAAAATGATGCCCTTAATCGATAATATCCAACTCCAGTCCTTAAAAAAATCTATAGATTGAAGAGATTTCGAGATTTTATTTTTCGTAAAAGCCATTAAGAGGTTTAATCCCTTAATTGTTAAGTTAGTTCTTCAGCAGTTGAGATATGCTGCTTTTGATTTTTAGGCTCTGTTCTAATACAACTGATCCAATGATGGCACAACTGCCAAAATACAGAACACTTCTTAACTACCAATGGGATTAAAAGCATCAAAAATAAATTTATATGAGTGGAGTTATATAGTTTAACAAAATAACACTTAAACAAGATCTGGGAATCATACTGCTTGACATGTTTGCCACCATGATTGATGTCTATGGTTCGAATTGTCTATTTAATTGGATGATTCCTTCTTTGCTATCTCTTAATTTCTCTACTACAAGATTAACTATCTCTTTGCTTATTTCTCTTTTAATACAGAAGGGGTCAACTTACAAGTAGGAATGAATTGCAGGAAATTCACTTGGAAGTCAACATGTCAGATGTACTTTATATAATACTCCTTAAAGCCATTAATATTTTTTCGATTTCAGAATAATAAATTTGATATGTAAGCAATGCTCACAGGTTGTCAGTGAATCGAAAATTCTGTTGCAAATCTAATACCACTTGATTTAATTAATGACTTAATTACTCAAGTCAGTGTGTCAAGGTCTCCTGATACTCAGGGACGCTAGACATCATTAAGATGGAATTTTCTTATAGTTGAAGTATATGAACGTAGGTTGATTTCATGGAAGGCGCTCAGGAAAAGCTGGTCCATATGTGTGTTTGGTTTGAAGGAAAGAGACCAGGAAAATCTTTAAAAAACAAATGATTTCAGAGCGTAATGCATTGCTAAATCGTGCATTAGTCTGATAATATTAATGATTAACATTACAGCTGGAAGATAGAGTTCTATGATTTGGTTTTCCTCTAATGCTTTCTCAATCATGTCTTAAATACATTAGATGATTAAAACTCTACAAAAGACTTATAATTCTTATTGTCGAAGTATCTAATAACGACATTGATCGACATACAATACCCGCATTTTGATTATTTTGGAAATAGTTAAGATGTTTTGTCCCAAATGTTCTCAGGTGATTTCTCTCCATATTTCTATTTAAGGTTTTTAGAAACAAAGATTGAATGCCATAAATTCTAGATTATCATGAAAATCCCCATAATTCAGATAATTAAATAAGACAAATGGTTCAAATCTTCCCTGGTACAAAGAGCATACTTCATGTTGCTCTGAGCAGCTACAATCTCACTCATCGCAAAGGAACATTTCAGATATCTTAGAACCCATATTTCTGTGAAGATGAGAATTTAATCATCTTAAAATCAAAGACAGAATGTTATGAATACTTTATTATCATGAAAGTCCCCATAATTCAGATAATTAAATAAGCCAAATAGTTCAAATATTCCTAGGTACAAAGAGCATACTTCGTGTTGCTCTGAGCAGCTTTACTCTCACTCACCGCAAAGGAACATTTCAGATATCTTACAACTCCATATTTATGTGAAGATGAGAATTTAATCATCTCAAAAACAAAGATATAATGTTATGAATACTTTATTATCATGACAATCCCCATAATTCAGATAATTAAATAAGCCAAATGGTTCAAATCTTCATAGGTACAAAGAGCATACTTCATGTTGCTCTGAGCAGCTTCACTCTCACTCACCGCAAAGGAACATTTCAGATGTCTTAGAACGCCATATTTCTGTAAAGATGAGAATTTAATCATCTCAAAAACAGATAGAATGTTATGAATACTTTATTATCATGAAAATTCCCAAAACTCACGTGATTCAATAAGCCAAATGTTTGAAATGTACCCTGGTACAAAGAGCATGCTTCATGTTGCTCTGAATAACTGCACTTTCACTCACCGCGAAAGAATATTAAACATATGAAAACATTTTTACCTCAAAAACAAAAGTTGAATGTCATGAACACTTAAGTATTTAACCTCTTAATAACAAAGATCGAATGTCATGAAAACATAAATATTTAATCTTTTATACATATAAGGATGAGATTAATGTCTTTATATCTTAATGCACTTTTTCTAATTTAAATTTGTTTTAATATTCTTTTGAGTGTTTCATGCATTTGCGATTTTGATTTTATCATTAGACCTTTGATTTTAAAAAAATATTTTGTAGCACGTTTAATTTAACATCGTTAAATTAGTATCCATTTATGATGAATTATAAGGGTTATTTTCCATTTCCATACTCCAACTTTTTTAAATTAATAGTTTATACAATTAAGATCATTATTTGCTTTTATTACTGCTTATGGCCGTTTTGACTAAATTATTTTATGGCCGTCTGGTATCGATCAAGTGTGAGTAAATTGAAAATAGACTGGTATAGTTAACTTCATATTTAAAATTACTTGTCTGAAAAGCAGCATGTAGAATTAGTCTTATATCTTTACATATTAACATTCAACAATGGAAATGTAATGATATTTGTTAAATTTCACTATCTTAATGATAAGTTTATTAACTTTGATACATTTAATTCCATTATCTTCTCTTTGTAAATAGTCTGAATCTTGCATTAGAAAATTGAATATACAAAACAATTAAAGGGTTATTCATATTCAACTCATAGTTCATTATATAAATTAATTCATTATAAGATTCATATTCAATATATAATTCATTATTTAAATAATATTCGATATTTAATGATTTCGAAAAGCTGAATTGTGAATTGTTGTTGGAATTTATCAAAAATTCAAATAGAATTTTTTTTTTTTGTTCTAAGGGACAGCAAATTATTTTCTTATCAAAAAGTTTGAAGTGGAATTCAAAATTATCAAGATTCATACAAAATATTTATAGTATACCGAAATTTAAAATTAAATGATTGAGTTCAAAATGTGATACACATTTACTGTAATTTTGATGAAAAAACTATAAGGCAAATTTCATCCATCTAGCTTGTTGCGTTTTTGGATTATCGTTCACCAGCATGAAGACGTGAGTCCTGTATACAAATCTAGTTTACAATAAGATAAAAGTTAGAAAATGTTTGCTGTAAAAACTACCAACAAAATTTTATCTTTCTAAATCGTTACCTTTTTGAATCATCGTCATCACAGCCAGACAGAAAAGTAAATATAATATTCAAAAATGTTGTTTTAGAATTCAGAAAAATAGAAAATGGTTGATTTATTGAAGTCTCGGTAACGACTTTTTTTTACGATTGCGATATTTCCTCCATATATGAAAAAGTAAAAAGTAAGTTTAATAAAAACAAATTGTATTAAAAGGCTAGAAAAATTTGTAATTCAGTTTTTTAATCCTTTATTAGCTACTCAATAATTCATGATTACAGTAATTGAAATTTTTTTAATTGACTTTTAGATGGAGCCACTGGTATGGAATCAAAATTTAATCAGTATAATAACTTTTTAATTAAGCTCTCAAAATATAAATATAACATATTTTAAAAATTATCAGTATAATAACTTATAATTAAGCTCTGAAAATATAAAAATAGCATATTTAAAAATTATCAGTGTAATAACTTACAATTAAGCTCTGAAAATATAAAAATAGTATATTTAAATAGAAAGAACCTAAGGGTATGAAATTTAAAAAAATTCCAGCCATATCAAGTAATGAGTAAAAATTCATTACAACGTTCCAAAAATAGATACACAGAGCAAATCAAATGAAATAAACTTTCTCTGGTTACATTCATTACGTGTTCTTGAAAAGGTATATTTTCATCAACTTTTAGACTGAATACGAATTTGTGAAATTTAAGCATACTTTCGAACATGAGAATTCAGGCATCAATTTTCTCAAAGAAAAATATCATCACTAAATCAATAAAATCAGAAACAAAAAAAAAACATTGTTTTTTCTCTAAACTAAATCTTGTTTAGTCTAAACATGAACTAATGTATACATAAACAGTACAAAAACCAAACCACCCAAGGAAATAAAAGTTAAATAAATACTCTGTGACATCATTTTTTATAAACTATCAAATAACCTTTCGTTGAATCATGATTCATTTGCGGAAACAATTTCTTGTTAAAAGGAAAGGAATAAGTTTAAATGAATAAATAATGATCTGCGTATTTGCCAACACGGTACAAAAAATTTAATAGTAAGTTTTCTAATGCTCGTGTTAAATTATTCTGGTGGAAGTCCAAAGTATATACATACATGGCAAATAACAAGGTTTAGTCAACTTTTTTTCCCCTGTTTGACTTTTCATGCCGTATGTTTATGAAAGAAATTACGTGTCAGAACATTTGCCGCACACATCCATTTATAATGCCACAGCATGTTTGGATCTGGCATTGGTGCCAAAATTCGTTTGGTCGATGTGTTAAGTGGTAAATCGCGTGATAGCGATAGAAGCTGCTATGTTTGGAATACAAAGCACGGGAACTTAATTGTTTTTGTTCACGTTTTGCGCTGTCATATGTTTGCTTTCCGTTTCTAAAATTGAAAACAATTCTCCCTTTCGTTCCATTTTTTTTATTTATTACATATTTCTCATTCTATTATCTTATTCTAAGTTCTTTTGTGCATTAGTGAGTAGTTTCTTTACTAAGAAAGAAAATATTGAATTTTTTTGTATGCGTCTGGAGGAATCAATTTTGGTTTGTGAGTCTGAAAGTATTTTGACAGTGAGTCAAATCAAATCAAAGATATAGAACTTTTTTCAGATCAGTAAATAAGGTTAAATAAAGACTAAGATGTTTACTAACATGTGTTCTTTTTGTATTTTCTCTCTAAATCTAATTCTCTCGCAAATTCTATTACTTAGTTTTGCTCAAGATAAATTCAAATTCATCTTTTTTCTATTACCATTATAACTTTAAAACAAACAATTAAATCTAATTTTTGAGTCAAAAATTCATTGATGAAGTCATTTGATGAAAAGTTTATTACAGAATTTTATAATGACTCTGAATTCTGAAATATATTTAACACTCTCTTTAGATATGATTTAAGAAAATTCGTAATACTAATCAACAAATTAGCTTCATTTAGTTTCTTTATTGAATCACAGCTTATAATTTAAGCTTTACTAGCTCGAATACTCTCGCGGTGGCCTGGTGTTAAGGTCTCGGCTTTGGAACCGGAGGGTTTAAGGTTCGAGACCCGATTCAATGGAAGAACCGTCGTATAAGGGGGTCTGCTGCACGTTAAATCCGTCCTGACCAAACGTCCTCCCGCTGGTGTGGTGTGGTGTGGAGAGGGGGGTGTCACAGCTCAGGTGTCGTCCTCGTCATCTGACCGCGGTTCAAAATTACGAGGTCCGTCCCAAAATAGCCCTGGTGTTGTTTCAAACGGGACGTTAATATAACTAAACTCTCTTTTTCAATAATTTTTTGACTTTATTTATCAGCAGTAATGCTTTTTCTTTTTGATTAATATCAAATTGCCGCATTTCTTTTTGTTTTGTTTTGCTTTTAGGAATCAAAAGTATTTCTGATGTTTATCAATTTTATTTGTCTGAAGTGTCAAGTATTTTGGCATTGAGTCAAATCAAATCAAAGAAAAAGGACGTTTTTCAGACCAGTAAATAAGGTTAAATAAAGAACTCAGGCTATTTACTAGCGTGCCTTCTTTTGATATTTTCTCCCTAATTTCAATTCTTTAAGAAAAATCTATTACTTAATTTTGCTCAAGATAAATTCAAACTCATTTTTTTATTTCCATTATAATTTTAAAATAAACAACTGAATTTAATTTTAATGAAATAATCTTGGAGAAAATCGTTCGGTGAAAAATTGATTACAAGATTTTATAATGCCTCTGAATTCTGAAATATATTTAAAAAATTTCTTGTGATCTCATTTAGGAAATTCTGAGGTTAATAATCAATAAAAGAAACTGCAATTTCTTTATTGAATTACAGCTTGTAATCTAAGATTTTCTAACTCGAATAACCTCTCTTTTTCAATAATTTGTCAGCAGCACAAAACTATCTCTCACAAACTCTATAACTAAATTTTGCTCAAAATAAATTCGAACTTATTATTTTTCCATTATAAGTATTTTCGCTTATCGTTTCACTGCAAATTTATTTCAATATTTAACTTAACAGTATTTTTTATCTTTAGTTGTCAATTAACAAAGATGAGAAAAAACAACAATATTCACTAAAAACTGAAAATTTCAATTTTATTTTTAAGTTAAGAAATTAAGAATGTGACACAAATGTATAAAATTAGAATGAATTAAAATAAGAAATTCAATCTAATTCTTATAAAAAAATATCATTGATGAAATCTTTCGATGAAAAGTTGATTAGAAGATGTAACAATGACTTGAATTCTGAAATACATTAAAACAAATTCTTAAAATTTAATTTGGGTTGGTCTGCATTAATAATCAACAAACTAGCTTCATTTATATTGCCATTATTGAGCCTCAAATTGTAATCTAAGCTTTTCTAACTCGAATAACTTCTATTTTTTTAATAATTATTTCGGTATATTTATCAGAAATCCTTTAATTGTATGTTTTTGACATTATCACCTACAATAATTTCAAATTCCTTTAATTTTTCTTTTCTTCCTTTAGCAGAATATGCCCTTTTAAAAAATATAATAAAATTATTACTCAAATGTATTACCATACCAACAGAATTCCAAAGCATAAATTTATTATTTGACGAGACATTAGCCTTTTTTATTGGAATAATTTTAATATTTACAAATATATTACTATAACTCATTTTGTATAAAATGTCATCTTCTTATCTTTTACGTGTTTCGCCTTTGTAAACAACATTTGCTAATGCTTACATTTCAAGTAAAGTAATAAAACAAAATTCTACTTCGACCATTTACTGAGCTTACTGTGTCAATCTAGGCGATAAGCCTCAGTTCCATTCGTTAGTTACAATGCTAAAAAGTATACATACGATAATAATATAACAATAACATTATTCAAAATATACATAAAAAATAATATTAAATATATTAAAAATATAAATAGGTTTTTATAAATATGCTTTTGTTACAGGCTAAAACAAAGGTTTTTTAAACGAAAATCTAGACATCCAAACAAAAATCCTAAAAGTTTGAGACACGTTCAAAAATTATCTTAGTAAAGTGAAATTTTAAGTCCTTTCATAGAATATTTTAATTTTTAGTAAATATTGCCACATTGAAAAAGCAAACAATAAAGCTTATGTTTTTATAACCTTATTTCAAAAATGTTTAAACGTTTGTGGACCAAAGTTTAATATCCTGAAGAAAATTTGTAAAAAAAACAAAAAAAAAACAATATAAATATTTATTGGCCATATTATGTAAAAAATTGATCAGAAAATTCCAGAAATTGTATGTGCTTTACTTCTTTCAATTGTATAGTTAATTGTTACTTCAGATGCGAGATTGTAAGACTTTATTTTTATTTTGTCTTTATTTTAAGTTTTAAAAAAATTAGTTATATATATATATTTTTTTTTAATTTCATTTCCTCTATAACAATATTTAAAAGCGTTTATGATATTTATAGTGACTTCATTTTTACATCATATTGTTTTCAGAGACATACAATTTAGATCTGAAGAGACATACAATTTCAGAGATATACAATAAAAATCTGAAGATCCTGTTCGGATCTTCAGATTTTTTTATTTAAATAAAAGCTATTTTATTGTTTTTTGTTTTTGTAACATTGATAAAATCATGTTTTTTAAAGTGTCCAATATTTATAATAAAAATATTAATTAAATGATTAAACTGAAAAGAATTGCTGCCACTTAAATCCAAATGCAGAATAGAAACATAAAAAAAAAACATTTTAAAATTAAATCTTTCTACAAACATAAATCAAAAAGACCGAATAAAAGTTTGTTTCTGATAAAATTATCAGTTAATTACACCTCCAACAAAGAACAAACAGAAGAACACATTGTTTTGTTTCGCCTTTTGTCCACCGCCTGAAACAAAATTGTTTAAAAATCCAGATAAGAGCACTCGATTGAGTTTAATCGCAGGTTATCAGTCATTCTTATCAAAACCAGAAGTTCCCTATAAGTGATCGGGCCCACGCTGTGGAAAAGCCATTAACGATAACAAATTCAAAATGCTAATGAACTCGTATTCTGGTCTCCATTTTAATTGCCATTTTTAAGAATCGGGGGCGCTGCAATCGCCGATCTTGAGAAAATTTAACACGAAAACACGGGCTTAACGGCTGGCCTGCTTATACCAGAGTGCTTTCAGCTGGAAGTTATCTGGATTATGATAATTACTGATAAAACAATCGGGAGCACTTTTAGGATTGAATTCGGAATGAGATGGGGGTGTTCGGCTCTGATTGTCGAACTGGGCAAAGTAAAAGATTCAGGGGTTCGCATTCCTTTGATCATAATTATAAGTAAACGTCCATTACACAGTTATTTGATTATTTTAATAAGTAAAGAAATAAAAAAAATTCAATATATATTTTAAATTATGAAACTTATTGTTTTTTTTCTTTAATTATTATGTATTCTGATGATAATTAGGTATATGCCAAGTGGCTTTACACCAGTAAAAACCTCATAATTAAAAAAAGAATAGAATTTAAATATCTGTCAAAAGATCAGGCTTTAAAAAAAATATTTCATATGCATGTATACTAGATGCAAAAGGAGCTAAAAACAACTAAATAAAATAAAAAAGCAGCAGCAAAAAATAAAGAAGCAGGCTTGCAAGGAAAAAGTGAAGAAGATCGAAATGACTCAAGCAGTAGAGCCTACGTAATATTCGACAAAACAGTATCATTGAAATATAATTAGTAAACAATAAATTTACCAAAGATAAGCAGATTGAACTTTAAAAACAGAAAAAGAAAATAAAAGAATTTTAAAGAAAAGAGGAAAATTTAAATAAATAAATAACAAAAATGAAAAAAAATATATATACACTGGCCCACTCTAAAGAAAGTCCATGATAAAGAACAAAAGATATAAAAAGAGTTCGCTTGCATTTTTCCCCTTTATACTCACAAGATACTGCCCAATTTTAACACTGCTTGAGATTCTCTATACATACTTTGAAGCGCCTAGGCAATAGTAGAATCCCATTTAAAATTTGTAGCTGTTAAAAGGCATTAACATATTAAGAGGAGTACAAAATTGGTATACAAGAACTATAACTGACTAAAAGTCCTTTTTTCGTTGTAGTAAAATAACATATGGCTCCGGCGAGGGCAGAGTCTACAGATTAGTAAGGATAAGAAAGATTAGTACGGATAGGAGACAAACGAAGATAAATTATTATTCCATTTGGAAAATCCTACTTTAATTGTGATACAGGAAATCCAAGATACGCTCATGTCCATAAATTAAAGATAATTCAGTCACGCGAAAATCGAAATCTAAAATACATATGTCACCCGTAAAATAACTGTACACATATTCAAAAATTATGCAAATTGCAGGAAGTCAGCAGATGATACCGATAGTACTTCATAATGAAGAGAGTGTAAGAGAGTGGTGTATAAGGAATACATGCAAAGAAGTAAAATTGTTCGCAAGTGCTTTTTAAGCCTTTTAGTGCAATAACCATATAGTTATGATACAAGCGACGCATTTGGAGGATTTTTTTTACATGGTAGAATTATCGGTCGTCTGGAATGTAGGCGTACCTAGCTGGAAGTATCCGAGAAGATTGGAATCGCCCAGAGTGAGGCTTTGGCAACTATTCCAAGATGATGGTAATGTGAGTAGACGTTACAGCACAAGTCGCCCCCCGAGCTTCAACGCCGAATGAGGACCGGTATTTGGTAGTTACTGTCAAAAGAAACAGACGGAGCGCAGCATCAGACCTGCCTCGCCAGCTCTCTACAGCAATTGGGACGAGAGTTTCAAGACAGACCGTACAGAGGCTTAGAGCAGATTTGTCTATATGCTCGTAGGCCGGTCAGATGTGTTCACACTTACTGCAACTTACTGTCACCTGCGGTTAGCCTGGAGTAGAGAGCATACATTGTGGACACCACAACAATGGACTTGTGTGATGTTTTCCGACGAGTCCAGGTTTAACTTGCAGTCTGATTCTCGCCGCACTTTCATACGGAGAGCGCCAGGTACCCGTAACCACCAAGAGAACATTGAACGATACCGTTACGGTGATGCAGATTGCTCGCTTGGAGAGGAATTATTCTGGGTTGCAGAGCTGACCTGCATGTTCATATTGGAACCATGACAGGGCAAATCTATCGGGACGTATTCTGGAACAATACGTACTTTGGTTTCGGGGCGCCATGGGAACAGAATTCGTGTTTATGTGAGACAATGCTCGTCCTCACCGTGCAAACATTGTAAACGAATGCCTTCGATCGGAGGATATCACCCGTATGGACTTGCCAGCATTCTCACCGGACTTGAATCCAGTAGAGCTTGTATGGGGCATGCTTGGAGGACGAGTTGTAGCCCGTCAACTACCTCCTACATGCCTACCGGCGAGCATTGCTTGATGAGTGGTGTAATATTCCCCAAGATCAGATCGATAATTTGGTACTTAGTATACCTAGGCGTTGTACATACTGTATTACATCGTCTGGGAGACATACTGTGTATTAACTATCATACGAACCATGCAATATTGGTTTTTGTGAATAGGGTTTTTTTTTTTTTGTAATTTACTCTAGGGAACAAAAAATTGAAATTTTTTATTAATGATATCAAACATATAGCATCTTTTTTGCTCTTTACCTTTTGTTTAATAAATAGGCTTTACAAATAAGCTTTAATACATTTGTTTTGCTTCTGACTCTTTCTTTTCCGGAACTTGCATTATTCTTAATTTACGGACATGAGTGTAGTTTGAGTTTCTAAAGTAAATTTGTTTTAATTATTATAAATATTATCAACTAACTGAATTTGATATCTTATCTTTTCCTAAGATAAGCATTTAAAAGCTGAAAAAATAATAAAATCTTTTAATTTAAATATTTTATTTTATGCCATTCAGCTTTTAGGAATCTCGGTCAATGGAAATCCTTATTAACCAAAATCTTATTGTTAAATTAATTTGTGATATTGTGTTCTAAATATAATACATAAAAGTATAGCTGTGATATGAAAGGTTTTCAAGAACTTTTTAAACGATATAAAGAAATCCACGAGTCTTATTTTATATATATTTTTTTCATTTAATTTACTTCTAGAGATGGAATTTAACAAACGATTTTCCTCTCTATTTCTGAGATGTGATAATACGAACTTCGATTAAACTGGATTGGACTGGATTGTTTGGGATATTCTACCACAAAAGCCATACCATTGACTATACAGCACAAAATAAAACATAAAATCATATCAGAGTAAAAACATATAACTGTCAAAAACAGCAGATACAAAATGGTAATCTGAAATATTATCAGATTCAATTGTGTATAAAGGAATTAAAAATTCAAATAAGTAAATGTATATTTTATCACGTAAAAGTGATAATGGAATTGTTGAAATTTAAAAGATTTGCGAAAGTTGGATTGAAATTTGTGTATTTCGACAGCACATGGCTGACAAACATCTGTGAGATGGTTGTTCTCTAAGCAACGAAAGAAGTTGAGTGAATCTGTTATGTCCAAGGCGTAAACTGTATTTGCTATTCTATTCTTTATTGAAGGAAAGGATTGTACAAGAAGTTTGACAAAAAAAGTTTTGAAATGTGTGCTCCCGTTGACTGTAAAATATTTCAATTTTTATTTCTGAATTAACTATTTTTTGTTTTACCATGTAAAATGTTTTATTTAATAATTTTTTTTAAAAAATAATGATTTACCAAAATATAAATGAGACCTAAATGTATTTAACATTCTAATTGATAAATGAGAAATAGATCTGAAAAGTCAAAACTTATGCTCAGTCTTGTAACAGGAATATTCACTTTAGAGACTTTCAGAAATCTCTTTTAAACTTTTTATGCATATTTAACCGCATTATAATTTATTACAATTCTGGTACTTTACATTGAAAGAAGTGTTAAGAAATAAAATAAAATTATGGCATATATTTTTTTTTCTTCTATTTTTAATCCTCGAAGGAGATTCGCTCGTATGGTGTGGAGAGGGGGGTGCCAGCTCAGGTGTCGTCCTCGTCATCTGACCGCGGTTCAAAATTACGAGGTCCGTCCCAAAATAGCCCAAGTGTTGCTTCAAACGGGACGTTAATATAACTAAACCAAACCAAACCTCGAAGGAAATTAAAAACGTTGAATACGAAAATTAAATAAAATTTATTATTTTACTACAGATTGAAAACATAAATATTTTAAAGAAATCAAAAACGTAAAAGCGAGACATAATGAAAATAATATCTTAAGAATTAAGTATAAAAGAATATCAGAAAAAAGAAGCTCTCAACAAATTAATTAAAAATTAGAACTATTATAAAAGCGCTTTAAACATAGAATTATTTTCAGTATTTATATCAGCATCTTATATTTTTATGAATTTTGGTGTGACTTTACATTTCTGATGAAATGCTGATTTTTCTGTTTTTTAATATATTAATAATTTTTTGGCTTGATTATTTATATTTTATTTTTTCCCATAGTATAATATATGCTATTAACAATTATAAATCGTAACAATTGTAAGAAACGTAGGATTTATACAAAGTATCCATAATGTCACATCACAATTCTCTAAAAGAAATGCATTTTTAACTTTCATAAAATGATGGTAATGCCATCTACTTCCATCATGAAAATGAATAATACTGCCTGACATCTTTGCGACTTTTTATAGAACTTTACAATGTGGATTATATTTTTACTAGTTTAAAACTAATAATTTTAAGTGTTATAATATATGCTTATTTTATTTTGATAAGGCACGATATTGTTTCTAAGCATCTGCAAATCATATCTTCATCAGGCAATATATATAAAAATTTTTCGGAAAAGCGATACCGGATTTTCTAAGAGAAATACACTTTTAATTTTTATTTGATGATGGGAATGTCATCTATTCCGTCATGAAAGTGAATGATACTATCCCACATCTTTAAAAAAATTTCTAGAGCCCCACACTTTATATAAAATTTTTATTTTGTACTTATTGATAACTAATAATTTTTGGTTTTATTATATATGCTTATATTTATTTCTTCAAGTCTCAATATTTTCTATAAACAGCTAAAATATTTTCGAAATGCCATAACCGATTCTCTAAGAGAAATGTATTTTTAATTTTCTTAAAATAATGAAAGTGTC
>JAPMOR010064740.1:0-12217 GCA_026543865.1 Argiope aurantia | reverse complement strand
AGTCAATCATGACTCTCTATTCAATTTCAGTTTGAGTTCTCACCTAAATATAGAAATATCTAAAGCATCCTTTTGGGAAAAACAAAAAGGATATGCAAGCCAAGCTCTCAAAAATATGTAATTTTGATCTGGGACAGCCACTCACGGAATCCATTGTGGAATATAATGATAATGAAAAAAAGAGTAGAAGCAAAATATAAAGGTATGGAATCCAGAATTATTATATATAACTAAACGCTATAAAAGTATAAATTCAACCTAAGAATTCAAAGCTGCACGAGTAGGAATATCCGCCGACGATACTATGTTGCATTGCTAAAAGGGGCCGCGGTGGCCTGGTGGTAAGGTCTCGGCTTCGGAACTGGAGGGTTTCAGGTTCGAGACCCGATTCCACCGAAGAACCGTCGTGTTAGGTGGTCTGTTGCACGTAAAATCCGTCCTGACCAAACGTCCTCCCACTGGTGTGGTGTGGTGTGGAGAGGGGGAGCCAGCTCAGGTGTCGTCCACGCCATCTGACCGCGGTTCAAAATTACGAGGTCCGTCCCAAAATAGCCCTAGTGTTGCTTCAAACGGGACGTTAATGTAACTAAATCAAACCAAACATTGCTAAAGAAAACGAAAAAGTGATTAATAAAGAAAAACACAAATCAATAATCTCCGCCTGGCCCTAATGCACGAATAAATCTTTATGACAAAATCACCACGAAAATTCAAACTGAAATGGGTATTGTGTTGAACAGCTATGTTTCCACCCCTCACGCACAAGAGTGGCTCTTCACTGCAGTGAGAGCAACTCGATCCCACATTGTTATTATACTCAACAACGAAGAGAGAACAAGATTATATACTGGAGACCTCTCCCCCCATATATGAGGTGTCCCAATGGAATACTAATGAAAAGGATTATGTTGTAAATTTCATTTGACGCTTCTAAATATGCAATTAGACTCAAATCTTCACGGAACAATCAACAAAAATGCATATAAAAATATCATAAATTACTTAACAAAATATTTTAGTTACTTTAAATTTAGTCCTATTTTGAAGTCATGCAAGAACATTTCGGATAGAATAGTGTAATTATGAACCACAGTTTGACAACAAGAATGACACCTAAGCTGATATCTCCATCTCCGAAATTCTACAACACAAAAAGTGCCCGCATATACGAAAAGAAACCGAAGAAAGCTTAAATAGAGAAAGAAATATATAAAACAGATGACATCAAATTACAAATATATTCTAAATATCAATTACAATGGAATTAATCATATAATAAACGCAATGTAATTACATCATGATTATCTGTTAAAGATGTTCCATGCCATGCTGTGACATCACGTACTTTTTCTCACTACAAGATGAGTAAGATTATAAAATTAAATTATGGCGACTGACTATACTTGTATAATGTGAGCTTGAATAGACCCTATTTCTCACAAACACATTATAGTAGACGCTAATGTTGTTCTCAGACCAATGGATGTCTTATGGGTTGTCTGAGAATCTTAACGTTTTAGAATGATTTAATGATTTCCATGATTTAAGAGTCTGATTTTTAGTAATTAACTAAGAATTATATTTTATCGAGAGATAGATACTTGAAATTCCGTATTTAAAATTATAATAACAATTTAGCATAATTGAGTGCTGTGAATTATATAGGCTCTGCAAATATATTCGAATACAAATGGGATAATAACAAGTAATAGTAGTTAAAATGCATAGTTATATTTTAAAGCAAGGAAATTTATGGTTAAGGGACTGTAACATCATTAGTTTTGAACTTATATATGTGATGTTTATTGCATATAATACTGTAACAATGATACTGACTATAAAAATACAATATTGATAAAAAATATCCCTTGATGCAGTAGTCCCAAAATTTCATTATTATAATTCAAATAATAGTATTTAAATTCCCATTGTTTTTCATTTAACTCTTTATTTGACACGATGTGTACTAATTGACCTGGATATTGTAAGTATTTGTATCATAATACACATATTTCCAGGTAATAATTAAAATAAATTAATTTAAATAAATTTATAATAATTATTATATTAAAATTAAATAATTAGTTTATAATATTTAACAGCGAATTACATAAGCTTTGCTACTGTACATATTCGAACACAAATGAGATAACTAATAACACGTAATAGTATTTAAAACGAGTAGTTATATTTTAAAGCACGGAAATTTATGATTAAGCGATTGTAAAGTCATTAGTTTTGAACGGATATAAAGATTTTTAGTGTAATGTTTACAGCACATAGTACTGTAACAATGATATTGATTATAAAATTACAATATTAATAAAATATCCCCTTGATGCAGCAGTCTAAAATTTAGTTATTATAATTAAAAGAATAATATTTAAATTTCCAGTGCTTTTTATTTTGCCCTCTGTGAAAACGTGTTACTGTACACAAATTTCTAGATATTAATGCAAATAAACTACTAAGAATTAATTAAATTAAAATAAATTAATAAGAAGAACACGCAGATATATTGTACACATTCTACTTTTTTCATATGTGCACCCCAAAAATTGTTTTTACTATAACTATTCACCATTTGCTGATTAAAAAGTTGATATTAAATTACATCTCATTGTTATGAAGTCTATAATAGAAGAACGGACAGCTTTAATATTTCTTAAGCTAGAAAATTATTTTTTAAAATTTCTTGACAACAAAAAGCTTTTATTCTCTCGCGAAATAGGAAAGGGATTTAAAGATGAAAATAGAGAGAAAATAGAAGAAAAATCATGGTTTTTCTGACCCAGTCAAGCGAGTTTCGAAGTAAAAAAAGTGCTGTGTTTGCAGTTCATGGTTCAGATGAAAAGCCATTTGGAAGTGAATGGCAGATCGAACCTTAACTATTTATGGATTAATAAGACATATGATAGATGGCACTGCTGATAATTAAGATTAAAAATTTGATTGTGTCTTGATTGATTTTGAATTATTTTCTTTACTGGAGAACAAATTAATCAATAAAGATAAAAAAAGACATCTACTTTAATAGTAAGATAAAATAACAAAAATACATTTTTTTAGTGAATGGATCTTGGATAACTCTAACACTAAATCATGCAAATTAATAAAGAAATAAAAAATCAAAATGTAATGGAAATTTCAAAATGTAATAAAATATAAACGACATAGATAAGAATGTCATTTTGATACCGCTAAAAAACCCGATTTTTCATTTCCTGATATTTAGTTTTTAATTTTAATTTGAAAAAGGCCTGTCGTTTATTGTTCTCCTCCTTTGCTTTACAGTAAATATATAATCCAGAGATTATTAAAATGAACGATATTATGATAAAAGAAAGAAAATAGTTGATATAGATTTTATATAATATTATTTATTACATAAAATTACTTTTTTATAAATAATAGTATATTAATTTATTTACGCATTAATTACTTAATTGTATGTAATATTATTTATTTTCTCGTCACCAAAAATAGTAGTGAAACAATATAGCTAAAAATATTCTCAAGATCCTATCGATATAGTTTCCAGACATAATTATATCAATAATTATAAAATTTAGAGAAATATTTTTATTAACAATAGTATATTAATTTATTTACACATTAATTACTTAATTATAAATAATGTTTTTTATTTTCTCGTCACCAAAAATAGGAATGAAACAGTAAAGCTAAAAAATATTCCAGTGATATAGTTTCCAGACATAACATTATGAAATTTAGAGAAATCTTTTGCATTCTATGAACGATTCGATACTTGATAAAAGCTCCTTTTCTCTGACTAAGACGACTAGGGCTTTAACACTCTAAACGATAAAAAAAAGCATTTTCTGTATTAAAATGTCTTTATTGGATTACTGAATATTTAGTCATTAAAACAATGATTGCAAGACGGTTTAAAATGAACTGTATAAATTGCTAAGGGATGTAGCAAGCACAAAAACAACGAATGGCAATACATGACTGAAAACCTCACTTAAAACAGCTAAACGATAGACAACGTTGTAAAAATGACAAGCGATTATCAGGATAATTAATTATACGCAATTACGTATTGTCTAATAACTCATTAGACAATACATGATCACGCCTAATTTCATAACTATTTACATTTTTTTTTCTATCTTTGTTAAGCATAGTTATACACAATTTTATAACAACATTGGTGGACCCTGCTGAAAATTACTTGATATTTCTCGGATATTGCAGCGATTATGGAGACTCTTGGTCAGAGGTTCTCATGGCTTATATTTTATGATCAGTGTAATTAATATGTTGTTATTAACAATAGGCGCAATTAGTATTAATTATACAGTCGATTAAGAGTAATGAATGGTTATATGATAAATAGATTAATCACTTTTATCGGTTATTATTAATAATAAATGATTAATCACCTTGACCATAACTTATATATTTTTTACTTTGCTAATAAAATTGTTTGAAAACATATTTGTATGTATGCGGGTATATCCATTAAAACTCCAAACTTTTTGTGAGTTATATAATATTTCTTTTAAGTAGTTTCTCAAATTTTTAAAATCGGTATTATCACTTGAAGTGACAGAGGACAGAAACAGGAAACATTAAAAAAAATCTAAGAATTTAATTTCAAAATTTTCAGATCCTAGTTAACTTCTGTGTTTTTAATAGCATAATGCACTTATTTCTAAACAAAAGTTTTCTTATACAGAAAATATCAAACACCAGGGAAATTTCAAACAAAGGGATGAAAAGCTTCCGGTATGGTCGCTGGTTCTCGCTTCCCTGAGGGACTAAGTAAGATGTGGAGTCGTGTCGCCTCCACTTCAAAGACGAGATGTGCTTCTTACAGGATTGGTTGTACTGTGGATGATGATGAGCACTGGGAATCAGCAATATTTTCGGCTTCAATGAGGCGAGCGAATGTTTCAGTTTCTCAGAATGCTGCGGTGTATTGCGGTTTCAGTATACAGATAATATCACATTATCCAAACAGATGAATTATGAGCTATCGCCAATTTGATAATTTATCGTTACCTTATATATTCCATAATAATTCACTGCAATTCAATTTTTGAATAATAATAAACATAATTTACGGTTGTAATTAATTTAAAACTTTATTGATCGATGAAATTTCCCAAAATGTGAAGGAAGAAAATTTTTATATTCGTCTCAAGTGCGCTCAATTCATGCATTAATTGCTCATAAGTACATAGAATTGCAATACATGCAGATAAATTGAAAAATATTTCAAATTTAACAAAAATTAGAATATGCCTGCACTTCAGATATTTCTGCCAAAATTAATAATAATATATTTAAAATTGAGAACTTTTACATGATTTAGCATAAAGTGTAAAGGATAAAATATTTCATTTTATGTCATATCGGGGCAAAAATCCAGCCATAATAAGGAGGTCGCCTGTACGATTTATAAATGTTTTTTAGTACGTTTTGTTGTAAAAAATTTATCATAAGTAATTATTTTTTAGTTAATTATTTGCTGAAATTTTAAAATATAATCTATTAAGTTTTAAAAAATAAATAAAACTTACATTTGTATATAAGCTGTGTATAGAAGGATTCATTTCTATATTTTATCTAAGAGAAGGGTATATATATTTTTTTCTTTTTGTTTATTCAAGAGAGCTGTCTAAGATATGGAATCATTGTATCTTAAGCAGTATAACTATTAATAACTAGCCGACTTTGGCGACCAGCCGGTTCGCCAGTATTTCCGCTAGCTACAATTTTCAATTAAGTATTTTAAATAACTGGTCTCTTAATAGATTCTCAAACAAAACATTTTTAATCTTCAAATTTTGATAGTCATACCAAACTTACACTCTTGTTTAGATCGTTTCGTTCAATTTACTATATATATTTTGCTAATTTGTTGTCATTTCCGGTAAAACTTCAACTTCGTTTCGTTCAATTTACTATATATATTTTGCTAATTTGTTGTCATTTCCGGTAAAACTTCAACTTTAATTTAAAGTGGAAATGATGAAATTGCAATTAATATAAATATATTTTTTAATAAAACCAAGCGTTTTATTTTATTTATCATCTTTATTGTTATTTATTTATTATTATTATTATTGAATATGAGTATTGCAAACAGAATAGATCGGTATTTAAGTCTTATGTGAATTACAAAATATTTTTCATAATTTATGTAATATCTCAAAGAATAATTCAACAAAAATTTCTGAGATTCAGCATAAAATTCAGTTTTTAGTTTTGCTTTCAAAAGGATTGAAATGAAATCAATAATAATATTTTGTTCCGGCCTATAAATATATTTTAAAAATTATGAAGTCTAAATTTAATGCAGTAAGGTATCATATTCTGAGAAATATTCTGGACACACCAAATTTTAAATAAATGAATGAATGTTTCTATTTTCCACGATCATCTAAGACTTATTTATGAAGTTTTGAATGTTAAACATTTAGAAAAATTCAACATTTTCATAATCTTAGGCCAATTAATCTTGAGAAACCTGCGCGCTAATTGGCGTATTTTCTTTGAAACGATCGATGGAAAATCTAAAATTATCCTTTTTTTATTGAATAGTGATATTCAAATTTTCATAAATCAGTCAGTTTAAGTGATTGATTTAGTTGATTGGAAATTAACTCTTTTTATTTAAAATATTAGTGTTTCAAGAACATTTTGTTATTCGTAATTTCCACAGCAGAAGCCTAATGTAAAATCAAAAATTCGTTATTTATTAGAGCATTTATTAAATCAAGTTACATAAAATATAATCATTTTCCATTTAGACCATTTTAGCAGATCTGTGTCTTACTAAAGGCTTACAAATTAGCTGTGTGGCCCTGATTTGAATGTATATCCTGTTCATATTAAACAAAACTTGCCTTAAAATAAAACTGATTTATTGGATTAATAATATGGAGAGTGCAAAAGATCATAAATAAATTTTTCTTGGATTTACTTTTTAGAAAAATTAATATTTCTTATTTGTTTCATTTCCTACAGACACGTGCCGAAAATTATATTTTTGCAGATTTCATTTCCAAAAAGATTTAATTTATTTTTAATTGGAGCTTTAATCAATGTGATGGCAACACTTTGAAAAAAACTAATTTTTTCCCATGAATGCGAAACGTGATCGTGCAGCTTAAATTTTATTTTCATTTTGTACGAAAAAAATTGTTGGAAAAATATAGTTAAAATATTTATTTAAAAATTCATTAAAAATAGAAATTTAATTTTAAGATTAGAACATTGATATCATTTAAAAGATAAATGTTTGATCTTTAACTTGATGTAAAAATCGTTTTTGTGCGGTAATATTTTCGGAAGTTATAGCAGAAACACGCCAAAATTTCGATAATTTTTAAATAAATTAATTAAAAATTCGAAAAAATAACCCTGAGGTGCACATTCCCGGCCTCCAAGGTATACATGTGCCAAATTTGGTAGCTGTAGGTAGAATGGTCTGGTCTGTAGAGCGCCAACACACACATTGATCTTTATTATAAGTATAGATAAGACAAACAATTGAAACTCTATAATGCTCTGCTTAAAGGATTCGCAAACGTCTTTTGCTTATATTTTTAAGATTAGATGGTTTATTTTAAAATAAAATCCGACAACTCAGAACTATTGCAGAATCAGTAAAATATTTTTCTTCAAGTGCAAGTAAAATAATAAACAGCGATTTGGATCTTAAAAATCGCCATTTTATTCATTTTTTCTTATGTTTCGTGGTCGAAAGTGTAAGTGCAGAATCTTCCATTGACTTATATCCTGATGGGTTAAATCGATGCAAGACTCTAGCTTTCCTTTTATTGCAATAATACGAGATACTGCAAAATTCCGTGGAAATTGAATGTATCAAAATTATTTTAATAAAAGCAGAGCAAATTATTCCCTTTAAATATAAGTAGATAATTTGAAAAAGAAGTATGAGGCAACTTTTAGCAAGGGAATCGTGATTGTTTTCGATTTTATATTTTATGGATAATAAAGATTATGAAATTGGATAAGAATACGAAAAAGATCAATTACTTGCAATATTAAATAAATATTTAGTTGAAAATGTTCAAGGAAGAAAATTTTCGCCTCACCCTCACATCCATCTAGTACTAGGCCTGTATTAAGACAAAGCAAATATCATGTATCTAGCCCATTATTATATTCTTGAAAAAGATAAAAACGAGAATATAGCATCAATGCAACAACTGTTTCAGAGAATGCAGTTACTTATGAGTTTTTGCATGTATTGACTATAGAAAATAACAAAGAAATATCGTAGATTTAAAACTGTTAATGATCTTCGAAAATTTGTAGCAAAGAAATATGAAAGATATTTAAGCTAATTTTACAAAAAAGAGTTATTGTCTAAGCAATTAAGATGTAAATTCATAAATAAGAGTAGGGGCAATCAAATATACCATTTAAAATGGTAGAATCATATGCGTTTATTATGGTAGAATCATATGCGTGATTTATGTTTTCCAAAATTGTTCAAAACATGCGCGTATTGCTTCTTTAAACATGCATTAATATAAAAAAATTGTTGAAATGTAAATAATACCACTCTTCAGGTATCTGTAATAAAATCCGTGTTGAAGTAAGAAACTGAAAAAAGGGCTGACTTCATGAAAAGTTGCGAATAGAAAGATAGGCAACCTAGTCAAATATATTTCAACTATTTTCTAGAATAAAACAGATAAAGATGTAAACGTCTTCTCAATAAATACATCTGAAATGTTTGAGTCAGTATATTTCACACTCAAAAGGAAAATTCTCAACCACTCGTTTTATCTCTTTCGGCAAGACGTGAATTTTCCAACTGGAAGGAAAAAATTCAATATAGAAATGTCCAACTCAGTCTTTTAGCAACATTTCCGTGCGTCAGACTTAGATCTCCGTGTAATTCTAAAGAAACTTGCACTTCAAGTGGAAGTTATTTGGAAGTTTTCTTTGAAAAACTGAGCTGTTAATGTTTCACTAACGTTGGGCAAATATACTGCGTTGCCGCTAAAAATAGAGAACAAGGAAAAATAGAATTCGAGGTAAAATGCAGTTATGCTAGAGATAGGAATGATAGTTTTTTGGATGCTATGGAAGCACTACAAGCAATGATAAGAGTTTTTAAGAAAACTTAAAATACGCATTGATACATCTTTTTAATATTTTTGTAACTTTTCAAACTTGGTGCTCCAAGCACATTTTTTTTATTCAAAAAAAATTTGTTATTGAATAAAAACTTTCATTCTCATGGTTTACAGTCTTAAAATTCTTATTAAGGAAATGTTTTTGAAGCGGAATTTTTTGAAATTAACTCGTGAAATGCATTTTGTCACTGTCAGTATACCTCTTTATTAGTTTAGTTATAAAAGGTATCCCAAAATTAACGCAAGATTTAAATTTCCCCCCATTCATGCAGCAAAGTGTTGGCAACCCTATTAAAAAAAACCTGTTGATAGCTGATAGTTTAGGGTTAGTAAAAATGGAACGTTACACAATAGAACAAAGTGTTAACACATGATTTAAATTAAATAAAAAACACAGTTTTTGCTTTAAACTGTTATATTTTTATTGAATCGTAAAATACACATTATAGGGTTATGTATTGAATAACATATAGGGCAAATGGCTTCCACGGATTTGCTGGCACATACGCACTTTTGTCGAAATTTTCTATGACCATTTTGCATAATTATGGCTGAATTTCGTTGATGCCGTGTTTAATTTCCTCCTTCAAACACTTGTGCTTGTGGGCTTGTTGGCGTAGATCTTTGAATTCAAATAATAGGCTTTTATTATTTTTTAAATATTTTTCAACAATGAAAACACTTTATTCTATCGTGTTACTCTCCATTTCTACTTATCCTAAACTATCACCTGTCAAATGGTTTTTCTTAATAGGGTTGCCAACACTTTACTGAAGGAATGGTAACAAATTCAAATCTTGTGTTAATTTTGAGGTGCCCTTTATATTTCTAAATGGCTTATTTGTTCCCTACCGTATAGCGAAGATTGTATAAGAAGGGAGGATTTTACTGGATTTTTATAATATTATTCGGTGTGGTGTTTATATATTTTAATCTAATCATTTTTATATATACTTTAATGTTAATCTTCTGACTTTGTCGATTCAATGAACTTTTATCTTTTCTTGTTTTATCCATGCCATGTTTAGGGAAAGCCAAACTTTTTTTTTGGTGATATCTAAAATCTGAGAAAAAAACGCAAGATTTAAACGATCGCCATTATAGCTTTAATTCTGGTGAAGTATATATGGAGTTTAACTGCTAATTTATTCATTCTTTTTTATCTTTTAATCCAGTTTTACTTAATGCCCTTACTCTGCAAATGATTTAGAGCATAAGCTCCTTTGTTGCGCTAATGCAACTTCTTTTTGATCGTTTTTTATTCTGAAGTTAATCCATGTTTTTATGCGAATATTCCTGTGAAAATTATATTTTTATTTCATAAATTTGAATTTTCTTTCATGTTTTATTCTGTATATAAATATACGTCCGTGCTGTTCAAAATTATTACCCTAGAACGAGAAAGATAATTTTACACTTTCTATTACAATAAATGAATGAATTTATTTATGTCACAAATATATCAGTTTCATTATTAATTGAATCTTATTCAAATAACTCAAACTTCGTTACAGAATATTTCAAAACAAAATTCTGTAATAATTCTAATATATTAAATTATTTAGTGTTAACAAACATTCGAACGAATTACTTTGAAGCAGAAGCATATTATATTTAAATTTCAGTGTTTAATATTTAGTATGACCTTCTTTGACCTCAATCTCTGTTGTTGTTTTTTTCCTGTTTAAGACGCGCCAACTCGTCACTTCCCCATCTTCTGTTTTTTTTTTTAATTCAAAGAACTCATACTTTCTTTCGTCTGACCATAAAATAGTGCCCCAGAATTCCGAATTTTTGGAAGGATGCTTTATTGCGAAGGCAAAGCATTATGCCACATTTTGTTTTGAGACATCTGGTTTTTTACACCTTTGTATACCACTGACCAGCCCCAATTTTTGATTCGAAGGCGAACTGTTGGGACTGACACATTCAATTTCCAATCTTTCATTATCTCTTTTAAAAATATATTGCCCTTTTTCTGGGCCAATTTCATAATCATAGAGTCTTTCTTTATTTTCGATTTACAACCTCTCTTTCTTACTTTTGATAGGTCCTGTCACTTCTAGCACAAATAATAGCTACCCGACTCCAGCAAATGACTTTTGTATTACAACATTTCTTTTGTTAGATGAAATCTCGTTTCACTGAACTTAAATGATGAAATGAAAAAATTGAAATACATTTCTAAACTCTTCAATAATGTTGTTAGATTGACTGTTGCAAAAACCAAAAATATTTGCCAAAATTATTAAAAATTTTAAATATATCAAATATAAAATATATCAAATATAAATAAATCCAACAGTGCTTATTTTAAATAAAATCTTCACCATCAAAATGTGGAATAATTATGAACCATTAAAACATATTAAAAATGTATTTAGAAAATATAAAATATGTTCTTTCTAAAAAGTAATGGCATTTTAAGAAATAGCAAAATTTTATACACATACATGAACGATGAAACGAAGTATTGGAAAATCATAATTTAAAAAGCAAATGATTGAGTTTCTAAAACTTAACCGGACAAAAGATGAGATTTTAAATGCTCGTTCAAATAGTTATGAGTAACACAATATAAATATAATACATTTGTAGGAGACCTTTTTCCAAGATTCTAGCGTTTCCGCGAGGATCCAATATTCAGTTGCCCTGAATAAAATGTTGTTGCTTTTGCATAATGTAGCACTTAGGACTCTGAGGAATATTTATCTAGGTGCTATTCTTATTATTAACAGTTTAAAAGTAACTAAATTTATTTCTGAACGGCTATCATGTAATTCCTAAACATGCCATTAATCCAAGCAGCAGGATCTATAAGACAAAAGAACATTTTACAAATCGTTCCCTAAATTCTTCATTGCATTTCAAGAGCAAATAAATTCGTATTTCAAATAAAAGTCGCATAGTAAACGATATAATGAGGTGATAAAAGCAAAAAAGAAAACTTGCATATTCATGTTTCTGACATACGAAGGATGCATTTTTTTCTGTATAATAAAATTGATACATAACAATAATATCAACAAATGTACTACAAAAAGTGATTTAAAACAATGAAATCCATT